>WNWK01034306.1:0-20523 GCA_009830355.1 Cherax destructor | reverse complement strand
ATTCTTCGGAAACAGCACTCGAAGTCTTCTGGAAAGAATTATTAACAAAATCCGGGGGTCCACTGAATTAGGTTCCAGGTCCCTACCTCCTGTTATACCATGGCCTTCTATGAGGAAAATGGATTCACTTAACACACTGACCCTTATAAAGATGTTGAATTGAATTCATATGTTTAGCATCCCTATGTTGGGTTATCCTGAGTGGCTAACCCTCCCTACCCTGGGATATTTTTGGTGGCTTATCCTCCTTACACTAGGTTATCCTGAGTGGCAAACCCTCCTTATGCTGGGTTATCCTGGGTGGCTAACCCTATGATGGGTAATACTTAGTGGCAAACCCTCCCTACAATGGATGGCTAATCTTACCTTGGGTTATCCTGGAAGCTAACCCTCCCTAACTTGGGTTATCCTGAGTGGCTAACCCTCTCTACCCTGCATTATCCTGAGTGGCTAACCCTCCTTACCCTGGGTGGCTAACCCTTCCTATCTTGTCTTATCCTGGGTGGCTAACCCTCCCTATGCTGGGTTATCCTGGGGGCTAACCCTTCATACCATGGTTTATCCTGGGTAGCTAACTCTCCCTACACTGGGTTACCCTAAATGCTAACCCTCCATACCCTGTGTTATCATTAGTGGCTAACCCTCCCTACCCTGGGTTATCCTGGGTGCTAACCCTTCCTACCCTGCCTTATCCTGGGTGGCTAACAATCCATGTCCTGGGTTATCCTGGGCACTAACCCTTCCTACCCTGGGTTATCCTTGGTGGCTAACCCTCCCTACCCTGGGTTACCCTGCTTGGCTAACACTTCCTACCCTGGGTTATCCTGGGAGGCTAATTCTCTCTATTATGGGTTATCCTGGGAGGCTAATCATCCCTACCCCGGGTTATTCTAGGTGGCTAACCCTCCCTATCCTGGGTTATCCTGGGTGCCTAACCCTCCCTACCCTGGGTTATCCTGGGTGGATAACCCTCCCTACCCTGGGTTATCCTAGGTGGCTAACACACACTACCCTGGGTTATCCTGGGTGCATAACCCTGCATGTACAACACAATATCAACAATCTCTGCACACGGTATCGTGCTCGTATAAATCTGTCTTTGTCGTCACTAACAACTGAGGTATCTACACATTATGTACACTAACCTGAAGATGGAGTTAGGAACTGCTGGTGCTCCAGCAGTGAACAGTACAGAAACACTGAACAGTGCAGGAACAGTGAAGGGTTCCATTAACAGTGAACAGAACAGTAGCAGGAACGACTCTCGCTGCCAGATTCTCACCTCAAAATCTTGTTTGTGTTTCTCTACGTCCTGTTTCCTGCCGATACAAATTATAATTTATATTTTATAATACACATTTCACTGACCAATCAGTACTCTGTACGACCTGTTATAAAAATGTTTGCATGTACATTCATGTGTGTTATTAGCAGAAGTTGCATGATATAATGTATCTGTTATCTTGTGTGTTTTGTAAAATATACTTCGAAATATAACTAATATAACCCCCACCCATCCTTCAGAGTACAGGTACTGTACTGCCCACCTCCAGAACTGTAACATCCTCACTCATCCTTCAGAGTACAGGCACTGTACTTCCCACCTCCAGAACTGTAACATCCTCACCCATCCTTCAGAGTACAGGTACTGTACTTCCCACCTCCAGAATTGTAAGCATCATACGAGGCCTTAATTAACACGTATAGCACATTTAAATTATACAAGCCTCATAACCATATATGAAAGCTGTCTATGCAGGATTTTTTCACGTTTATGGGAATAAATTGATCCAATAAACACTGTCAGCATGACTGTTTTCCATTCTAAGATAAAAAGCTTTTTCGCCCCAAAAAATCCCTAAACTATAGTTCAGCGTTTTTTACCATTTTGGGCTAGATTTTTAAAATTCACTAAAATCATACCAGGCTTACTATTTTCTATGCTGATTCAGAATATACACTTGAAAATGTAAAATGAGATCATTTTACCATCATACGAGGCCTTAATTAACACATATAGCAAATGTAAATTATACAAGCCTTGTAATCATGGGTGGCTAACCCTCCCTATCCTGATTAATCCTAAGTGCCTATCAGTACCCTGGGTTATCCTGGGTGGCTAATCCTCCCTACACTGGGATATGCTGAATGGCTAACCCTCTGTACCCTAGGTAATCCTATGTGACTAACCCTCAATACCCTGGGTTATCCTGGGTGGCTAACCCTACCTACAGAGGGTTATCCTGTCTGAATAACCCTCCCTGAGTGGCTAACTCTCCCTACCCTGGATTATCCTGGGTAGCTAACCCTCGTTACTTTGGGTTATCCCATGTGGTTAACCCTCCTTACTACTCTGGGTTATACTGGATGGCTAACTGTCCATTTATTGGGTTATCCTGGGTTGCTAACCCTTCACTGGGTTATTCTTAGTGGCTAACAATTCGTATCCTAGGATACTCAAGGTTTCTAATCCTCATTACCCTGGATAATCCTTGGTGGATACCCTACTTATCCTGGGTGTCTAACCTTATGCTGGGTTATTCTGGATGTAGACAGCCTGTATAGTCTGCTAGGCAGCCTATGCTGTCTGCTAGTTTCAATTATGACGGCACTACGGTGCTGCCATCTACTAGGCCTGCCCAGGTCAGTGGGACACTATGCCCACCCACTCTCATTCTTGCGGCCTCCATAATAATAATAATTTTATTGTGACATGATACAAAGATTTACATATACAGTGGACCCTCGGTTTTCGTTCAAAATTCTTTCCAGAATGCTGTTCAAGTGCTGTTACCGAACTAATTTTTTCCCATAAGAACAAATGTAAATTAGATTAGTCGTTTCAGACCCCCAAAAATACACTTACAGAAGCTCTTACAAAAATACACTTAAATAATTGTTCAAGTTTGGAGATGAACGAAACCGAGGGTCCACTGTACAGTGGACCCTCTGTAATTTTTTCCACTGTACAGTGGACCCTCGGTTTTCATTGAAAATTCTTTCCAGAATCCTGTTTGAGTGCCGTTACCGAATGAATTTGTTCCCATAAGGACAAATGTAAATTAGATTAGTACAGTGGACCCCCGAGTTTCGTAAACCCCGGAAATCGTACATTTATGTAAGTTTATATTGTAAGTGCTTGTGGAAAAGTATTTTTGGGGGTCTGAAATAGACTAACCTACGTGACATTTTTCCTTAAGGGAGTAAATTTGTTCGGTAATGGCACTTGAGCAGACTTCAGGAGTGAAGTTTTTACGAAACTCGGGGGTCCACTGTACAGTGGACCCCTGGATTACGTACTGCTCCAAACTCGAACAATTATGTAAGTGTATTTTTGTAAGTGCTTTCGTAAAGTGTATTTTTGGAGGTCTAAAAAGACTAATCTAATTTACATTATTCCTTATAGGAACAAATTCATTCGGTAACGGCACTTGAACAGAATTCTGGAACGAAATAATGACGTAATCTGGGGGTCCACTGTATTTTCAAACCCCCAAAAATACACTTACAAATGCACTTACGAAAATACACTTACATAATTGTTCGAGTTTGGAGGTGAACGAACACCAAGGGTCCACTGTAGCTGAGAAAGTAAAATGGGGTGTACATGCCAAAAGCCCCTTATATGCAGAGCATTGTGGGCAATCTTAAAATTAATTATAATTAATTATGCTATAATAGACTAAATGGTAAAAATTATAGTAGACAATTTACAAAGTAAGTATAAGTGATTATTTAAGCAATGAGATTTGAACATAAATAGTAAAAATTATAATAGACAATTTATAAAATAAGTATAATTGAGTATTTAACCCTTTGGAAGTCCAAGGCGTCTCTCTGAAACTCATTCTCAGGGTCCAAGAATTAAAAAAATTTTTGTTTTTTCTTATGAAATGATAGAGAATCGTTTTCCGATCATAATGCCACAAAAATTATGAAATTTGATTGAAAACTAACGGAATTATGCTTTCGTGAAGTTAGTGGTATCCATGACATTTACGCATCGGCGATTTTGCCCACTTTGAACCCTATTTTTGGCAAATTCCATGTTTCAGTCTACTAAAATTATAGCTATTTCGCTAGAACTCCATTTCTTCTATCGATTGAGTACAAGAAACCGCCTATTTACCAATTTCAACTACCAAAAATAGAGGTCAGAAAATGGCAATTTGGCCAATTTCACACAAATTTCAAACGATGCCAATTTCAAAATAGGGTCCAGAATAGACGAGACAGACATTCCTGGCACTCAAATAACATTTTATCTGTTCATTAGTCACGTCTCCAGGCCCCTCTTACATTACTTTTGCTTTCCATTTTGAATTTTTATTCTCACAAAAAATAGAAGATTTACTGTTAAGTATACAACTGAATCATTGTAAAAATGGTTAAGTATACAACTGAATCATTGTAAAAATATTAGACTACCCAGTTGATGTGTATTGGACGCATGGCGTGATTTGTTTACTCTTGAACATCGGCAAAAATTGAACATTTTCGCTACTTTGAGCTCAGTTTCAAGGTACTACTTGTCATCGTGAAACCAGTCAAAATTATCTCTATTTCTGTAATATATCATCCATTCTATCAAATGAGACTACGAAAACGAGAATACAAGCATAAATACTATACAAAAATAGACTGCAAAGTCGCTGTTTTAAACCAAAAACAAGGTCAGAGTTTTTTTTCCTCATTATGCACTGTGGTGTGCACGATTTTTTTTTATACTGCACACACTGACCGCACAGACCCATTCCTCACATCTAGGCCTACCAGCCTGTTTCCACTTGATTTGAGGGTGCTAGAATTTAGGCGTACTAGTACGACAAAAACCCTGGTGCGTAAGCCGTACTAGTACAACCGAAACCCTGAAAGGGTTAAGCAATGAAATTTGAACATAAATGGTAAAAATTATAGTAGACAATTTACAAAATAAGTATAATTGAGTTTTTAACCCTTTCGGGGTCGGTGCTGTACTAGTACATTTTACGAGCAGGGGTTGGTGCCGTACTAGTACGCCCAAATTCTAGCGGCCTCAATTTAAGCAGAAAACGTCTGGTAGGCATACATATGAAAGAATGGGTGTGTGTGGTCAGTGTGCGCAGTATAAAAAAAATCCTGCAGCACACACTGCATAATGAGAAAAAAAAAACTCTGACCGTTTTTTTCGATTAAAACAGCGACTTTGCAGTCGATTTTCGTATGGTATTTATTGATGTATTCTCATTTTCTTGGTCTCATTTGATAGAATGGAAGATATATTACAGAAATAGAGATGATTTTGATTGGTATGACAATGACAAGTACCTTGAAATTGAGCTCAAAGTAGCGAAAATGTTCGATTTTTGACGATGTTCAAGAGTAAACAAATCACACCATGCGTCCAATACACATCAACTGGCGAGTCTTATATTCATGCACAAGTGCTCTGATATTATTTACACCATTTTTACAATGATGCAGTTGAATACATAACAGTAAATCTTCTATTTTTGTGTGAGAATAAAAATTCAAAATGGAAAACAAAAGTAATGGAACAGGGGCCTGGAGACGTGGCTAATGAACACAGAACATGTTATTTTAGTGCCAGGAATGTCTGCCTTGTTTACTCTGGACCCTATTTTGAAATTGGCATCATTTGAAATTTGTGTGAAATTGGAAAATTGCCATTTTCTGACCACTATTTTGGGTAGATGAAATTGGTAAATAGGAGGTTTCTTGTACTCAATCGATAGAAGAAATGGAGTTCTAGCGAAATAGCTATAATTTTAGAAGACTGAAACATTGGAATTTGTCGAAAATAGGGCTCGAAGTGGGTGAAATCGCCGATGCGTCAGTGTCATAGATACTGTCTACTTCGCGAAAGCATAATTCCGTTCGTTATCGATCAAATTTCATAATTTTGGTGGCGTTATGAACGGAAAACGATTCTCTATCATTTCATAAGAAAAAATTAATTTTCTTTTTCCAAAAAATTTTCGACCCCAGGAACACGTTTCCGAGAAGGCCTGTCGACCCCCAAAGGGTTAAGCAGTGAAATTTGAACATAAGTTGAACATAATTTATTATTTGTAGTAATGCAATTTATTAAATCAGATCAAACAAATCAAATCAATTAACTGTATTGCAAGAACAGTTTATATTGTTTTTAGATGAGTTACAAAGAGTCCAAGAGCATAAGAGAATGGATTATTTTATTAGGTAATGCTTTGGAAACAAACTTAGCTAAGGATGCATTATTTATAACAGGTTTATACTTTTATGATAAGTTTGAGAAATTATTGTTCTTTGAGCAATTATGTAAGGGGTTTTGAGCAACTGTGTAAGGGGTTTTTAGTGTTGGGTGAGTAGGTGGTTTTTCAGCAGAGTTTTGAATTGATGTACAGGCAGGGTTTCTTTGGTAATCACAGGTAATAAGTAAGTTTATTCAGGTATACACAAATACATTTATATAGATTATCATATATAGCAGCATATGTGTAGAGAACCTATGATAACCCAAAAAGTCAGACAGAGTGACTTATTTCCATTGGGGTCCTTTTTATACCTTAATATTATACATTGTAGGATATACAGTGGACCCCCAGTTAACGGCCATAATTCGTTCCAGAATGCTGTTCAAGTGCTGTTACCGAATGAATTTATTAACTTAAGGAATAATGTAAATTAGAGTAGTCTTTTTGGACCCCCAAACATACACTTACAAAAGCACTTAAAAAAATACACTTACATAAATGTTAGTGTTTGGAGCCGGCCGTTAACCGGGGGTCCACTGTATATGTTATTATATTATAAAGGATATATGTATACTAGGAATAAGGTAAAACGAGTTATTTACATTTACATGCGTGTTAGTTAAAAAAATAAAAAATCATTCTCCTCCCTTTCTGTCGCTACATTCATTAGGTACCTTTTGGTTCTCTTCTTGAACTGGCTCATGCTATGACTGGCTTTGACATGTGCAGGCAGTCTGTTCCATTCCTTTATTTCTGTACAATAAAAGGTGTTTGAAGCCTGGCCACTGACTGTGGGTGCTACAAAGTTGTGCTCTCTCCCCCTAGTACTATGACTGCTTTGGTTCCCAGCCTTGACAAAATTGGCAGCAAGATATTCTGGACACTGTTTGTGAGCAATTTTATAAACTTGATTTAACTTAAGTTGTTTTACTCTGTCTTCAGTATTCAGCATATCCAATTGTTGTAATTCATCCTGGCCTACATGCTCTCTTGGACCCGGGTCCAGGATGAATCTTACCATGTTGTTCTGGGTGATTTGCAGTTTATCTTTCAGTTTTTTTGTCAAGGCAAGGTTGGAGGGAGGGGGTAAAGGAGGTTTTGTGGGCGAGGGGCTTGGACTTCCAGCAAGCATGTGTGAGCATGTTAGGAGTGAATGGAGACGAATGGTTTTTGGGACCTGACGAGCTGTTGGAGTGTGAGCAGGGTAACATTTTGTGAAGGGATTCAGGGAAACCAGTTAATTGATTTAGTTGGACTTGAGTCCTAGAAATGGGAAGTACAATGCCTGCACTTTAAAGGAGGGGTCTGGGATAGTGACAGCTGGGAGGGACTATTCTCAGCTGTCGTATCTGAGTGCCTCTGCAAAGACAGTGATTATGTATGAGTGTGGTGAAAGTGTTGAATGATGAAAGTATTTTCTTTTTGGGGATTTTCTTTCTTTTTGGGTCACCCTGCCTCGGTGGGAGACTGCCGACTTTTTGAAAAAAAAAAAAAAACTATTATTTCTGTTACATATGTAGTCTTAAGCAGTAAAAACAACATAATACATCATGATAATGAACTAAAATTACATATTCTCTTTTATTTTTGCAAGATCTGTTGGTCTAAAAAAAACTTGTTTGGCTTTTTGGGGACTTCCAGGAACGTAACCCTATTTTTCCCTTAAGTTCTTTTAATTATCTAACACGATTTTAGCTAACACGACATTTCCAGGAACGTAACTACCGTGCTAAATGAGGGTCTACTGTATACAAAAATCCAGTTATACATAGATTATCATACATAGCAGCATATGTGTAGAAAACCTAGGATAACCCAAGAAAGTCAGAGTGACTTATTTCCATTGCTACACTGTTAATGCTACACTTTATCACTGGCTGTTGCTATAGCCTTTATCGACTTGTGAAGCTTCTTTGGACCCATGGTGACTTATTTCACAGTGACAATCACTAAACCAGCAATAAACACAATAAATTTATTGTGAAATGTTTGAAAGAGCGCGCTGGGTAATGTTCTCTCAATGGTAAACAACGCTAGACTGGCGTCCTGCGCGGCGAGGCGCGCAAGCGCGGGCAGGCAGACAGGTCTGGTATGGACCGATAGTTGAGGGAATGACCGATAGACGAGGGAAAAATTGACCGAAAAAAGCGCTCGAAACTCGAAATCACCGATAGTCGGAATCACCGAAAGTCAAGGGACCACTGTATTAGGTATAACATAAATAACGTAGAAACATGATAAAGACGCCCAAATTAATAAAAACTGACATTTTATAGAGAGGTATTGAAGGGTGGAGAGGGATAAAAAAAAAAGTGACTAAGAAAACGTTACACGCCTGAAGGGTAACTATAGAAGATCACTCTTATCCTATGCAAAGACTGAAAAAAGTGCGATTTCTTGAAAAAAAAAGAAAAAAAGTAATCAGCTATGCATGTGTTTCCTAGAATATCTTGGAAGAAAGTATTGACCTATTTCATATTATATTACCGTTAATAATAAACAGATTGAAAGGAATTTCCCAGCAAACATAAAACTGAATGTTTTAATTTTGGGTGGTGACACTTTTGAAGTGTCAGTAAGGGGTGATTCCTCAATTAGCAACAAAATCATTTACCGACGGGGTCTTTGGCCCCTATCTCCGTCGTTAAGTGAGGAGAGGCTGTATACAAAACACCCACACTTTTTATTGTGCCTACTACATACATAGGACACTGCACTCTAATATAAACCCTCCTCTTAAACTCCTCCTTGACAGCTGCAACAGAACACAACCATAATACAAGACACAGATCACTCTTTGATATTCCTTGTGTCCATCTCTCCCTATGCAAAAACGCTATGCACATAAAGGGCCCTAAGATTTGGAATTCACTGCCAGAGAACACTAAAGGATCGCTGTCTTAGAAATCACCTACTCACCCAAAACTAAACAGCTTCTAAGCTGCTTTCAAATTCACCTCCATTACCACATACTGTGCTAAGGGTCACAGGGTCACTCACCTAAATCTCAAAACTTCAAAAATAGATGCTCAAAGTTCCTTACATTACTTAATACTACATTATAAAAAAAACAATACCTGCACAAAATTGTTCTGACTTATACTCAATTGTAACAATCTCATATTGTAAACTACCTTCAACATGGCCCATTGTAATATTCCCATATTGTAATTTTAGTCATTTTACTGTTGATATATACAACCTGTATACTACTTTCAACTTGTCACATTGTAATACTCCCATACTGTAATTTGAGTCATTTTACTGTTTGCCATATATAAAAACAGAAGTATAACTTAAACAAACTATGATCTATTTGTCTAGTATTAAGTAGTCTGTAACCCATTAAATTTAGTCAGCCCGTAATGCCTAGGCATGATAGTGGCTCTTTGCACTGAAAATCATTATTGTAATTACACACTGTAAACTACCTATGTAAATAGGACTCCCTACAACATGTCAATCACATTGTAAACTTGTAAAAGAAATAAAAATTTGATTTTGAAAGGCAAAGGGGACAAAAGAGAGTGTAAAAATTATAGGAGAACAAGTCTGTTGAGTATACCTGGTAAATAACAAAAAAGGCACAATACTGTGACTGTAACAATACACAAATAACCCACACATAGAAGAGAGGAGCTTACCACGACGTTTCGGTCCAACTTGGCCCATTTACAAAGTCACACTAGCAAAAAGGAGAGGAGGGAGTATATATAGAGGCCAGCAGACAGGGACGGGAACAAGAGAGGAAGTGGTGGAGGAGTAATAGTGGTAGTAGTGATGTCTTTCTTGATCTTATCCGCCTTTGTGTGGACTCTAATTCCTTTTCTTTCCAAGGTAAATATTATTCTCAAACCTTCGGTGTCGCTATGGGCTCTCTATCTTCTGTTCTTGCTAATCTTTACATGGAATACTTCGAGACTGTTCTTCTTCTTCCCACTACTGATGTGCGCCCTTTGCCTCAGGGAATAGTGTCGACATATAACCAGCAAAACCTGGTAGAAGCACTAATGTCCATACAGGGGTGATAGATAGGGAGAAAACAGGAAAAAATGCACCATTAGCGAACGTAGCTACAATGAATCCTAGCAAACAGAAATCCAATCTATGCAAATACTATGCCTTGGGTATCTGCAGGCACGGTATATCTGGTAAAACAGGTGCACTCTGGCTCCGCTATGTAGATGACATCTTTGCTCTTTGGCCTCATGACTCTAGTCTCTTCCTACCATTTCTTGATGCTCTTAATAATCTTGCCCCTTCCATTAGGTTTAAAGCTCAAGGGTAGACAGTTTTAGCAGAAGACCAATCAATAGGATGACTGTGATCTCTGACATTACAGAAAAGAGCATTGTTGGTGTCGGCAAGCCTAACACTACTTTTGTGCTCCCTAAGTCTGTCAGAAAGAGATCGGCCAGTTTCTCCAAAGTACTGAAGAGGACAGGAGGAACAAGAAATAGAGTAGACACCAGGAGCATATATAGAGAGAGGAGAGGTATGACCTAGATTAGTGTGAAGAGTGTTAGTTTGGCGAAAAGTAAGTTTGATGTCTAAGGAACGGAGAGAGTTGTTGAGATTAGAAAGACCGGAAATGTAGGGAAGGCAGAGGACAGGAGAGTTCCCAGGAGTAGAGAGTTTGGGAGAGAAGAAAGTCTGTTTAGCACGTGAGAAGGCAGAGTCTATGAAATGGGAAGGGTAGCCAAGACGGGAAAATGAATTATGAAGAGTGGAAATTTCTACTTCAAGGAACTGAGGATCACAAATGCGGAGAGCACGGAGAAAGAGGGAGATAAGAACACTTTTCTTGACAGAGGAAGCATGATAAGAAAAGTAGTGAATATACATGCCGCACTGTGCATAGGCTTGCGGTACACGGAAAAGGCAAAACCTGTATCTGAGCAGTTGACATGAACATCAAGGAAAGGAAGCAAGGAATTAGATTCCCATTCAGCTTTAAACCTAATGGAAGGGGCAAGATTATTAAGAGCATCAAGAAATGGTTGGAAGAGACTAGTCATGAAGCCAAAGAGCAAAGATGTCATCTACATAGCAGAGCCAGAGTGAAGGGCGCACATCAATAGTATGAAGAACAGTCTCGAAGTATTCCTTATAAAGATTAGCAAGAACAGGAGATTCTTTTTTTTCCTTCTCCCTCTTCCCCTTTCTTCTCTCTCCTTTGGGTTTTCTTTCTTCTGCCTTGGGTATTTGTCCTTTATTATTTTTTCCCTCTCTGTATTCTTGCTCCTACCCTCCAACATCCAGGGAAACCGACAGCCCGGACTTGAGTCCTGGAGATGGGAAGTACAGTGTCTGCATTCTGAAGGAGGGGTGTTAATGTTGCAGTTTTATAACTATAGTGTAAGTGCACCTCTGGCAAGACAGTGATGGAGTGAATGATGATGAAAGTTTTTCTTTTTCAGGCCACCCTACCCTACCTTGGTGGGAGACGACCGGTGTTAATAAATAATAAAACAGAAGGGGTTATATATCTATGAAAGATATATAATTTATCCATACGCTATTAAGTATAGAATATTATATTGCTCTTTTGGTTTTAAATTTTATTCTGAGGATTAAGACACATATGCAACACTTGGGCATCTTTACTATTGATCAATAAAGATACCTGATTGTTGCATGTGTCTTAATCCTCAATTTGTCTGTAGTATTTTATAATGTTTTCAAGAATTTTATTCTGAGCTAACAGTCTCGGGCAATCCCTCCCATTAGTCTGTTGAATCACGAAAATGTAGCAGTTGGATACCTACATACGTATGTACCTGGGTTACTAGCATACTCAGCTAGCACACTGAGATCTGGGGGTCAATCCATGGTATGGCTGGAAACATTAGGACGTGTTTCCTTAACCCTTTGGGGGTTGACAGGCCTTCTCAGAAACACGTTCTCAGGGTCGAAAAAAAATTTGAAAAAAATAAATAATTTTTTCTTATGAAATGATAAGAGAATCTTTTTCCGATCATAACGACACCAAAAGTTTGAAATCTGAATGAAAACTTACGGAATTATGCTCTCGCGAAGTTATCGGTCTCGAAGATGTTTACGCATCGGCGATTTCACCCACTTTGAGCCCTACTTTTGGCCAATTCTAAAGTTCCAGTCCACTAAAATCATAGCTATTTCGCTAGAACTCCATTTCTTCTATCGATTGAGTACAAGAAACTGCCTATTTACCAATTTCAACTACCCAAAATAGTGGTCAGAAAATGACAATTTGGCCAATTTCACACAAATTTCAAACGATGCCAATTTCAAAATAGGGTCCAGAATAAACAAGGCAGACATTCCTGGCACTAAAATAACATCTTCTCTGTTCATTAGTCACGTCTCCAGGCCCCTCTTACATTACTTTTGCTTTCCATTTTGAATTTTTATTCTCACAAAAAATAGAAGATTTACTGTTATGTATACAACTGCATCATTGTAAAAATGGTATAAATAATATCAGTGCACTTGTGCAAGAATATTAGACTCGCCAGTTGATGTGTATTGGACACATGGTGTGATTTGTTTACTCTTGAACATCGGTGAAAATAGAACATTTTCGCTATTTTCAGCTCAATTTCAAGGTAATTGTCATTGTCAAACCAATCAAAATCATCTCTATTTCTGTAATATATCTTCCATTCTATCACATGAGACTAAGAAAACGAGAATACATCAATAAATACCATACGAAAATAGACTGCATAGTCACTGTTTTAAACGAAAAAAACGGTCAGTTTTTTTTTCTCATTATGCAGTGTGTGGTGCAGGATTTTTTTATACTGCGCACACTGACCACATAGACCCATTCTTTCATATGTAGGCCTACCAGCCATTTCCTGCTTAATTTGAAGCTGCTAGAATTTACGTGTACTAGTACGGCACCAACACCTGCTCGTAAAACGTACTAGTACGGCACCGACCCCGAAAGGGTTAAGACACCTATTGTCCTTGTCACCTAGCAGTAAATAGGTGTGAGTGAAATCCTGGGACAAAAGTGACCTAATTAGCCCTAAATGCTCTGCATAACAAGCGGCTTTCTATATAGTAGTATGTCATTGATGTCAGCTATGGTCTGTATACAGTAGGGCCCCACCTTACAGCATTTTTCCTTACGGCGTTCCGCTAATACGGATATTTCAAATTACTACGACCAAAACTCACTATACTGCTCCCCCCACCTGACCTTCTAATAAGGTCACCAAGCCCCACATGGTTTGTTTACATTCTCTGTGATTTCCGCATCTCTCTATTATGTCTGTAAACTTTCCAAAATTTCAGTGTTGACCCTCAGAACACCCTCCAGGTAGAAAGAAAATTTTTATCGTTAGATACGAGGTGCTGGAAAGTGAGAGTAATGATGGGACAATACCATAGATATTTATTCCTTTCGAAATACTGAATAATTTAAAACTTTGAGTTTTTACAGCATTATTGAGGATATACAAAGAAACATGAAGCTATCATATCCTTAAGCATTACACAGCTATAGGCGAGTTCAAAGTTATAGATAAACAAATGAAAGAAACATGACTTATACCTGAACACAACTGTAAATGGTGTTAAGCAGTTCATGTTAAGTCCGACTGGCTCATGTAGACAGTCACACAGTGGTAGTGTGTAGGGCCCCATACTGCTCATCACTGCTGCCATATTTACCAACTTAATGCACAGACACAATCTCTGCCAAAACATGATATATTTAGAAAAATCTAAATATGGTTTTATAGACAGTAAATTTGTTCAATGGTTCTGAGGGCACAAAGATGTGAATATATACAGTACATTGCGTATGATAATCTTTCTAAACTTTCCAAAGTTGTCAATATTGAATTAGAAGGAACCTTCAATGTAACAGACTAATAGGGAGAACAGGGTTGCAAATGCTGCAGCAAGGAGGAGGCTGGAGGCAGTGGAGATGTCCTGTCTAAGGGCTATGTGTGGTGTAAATATTATGCAGAAAATTCGGAATGTGGAAATTAGGAGAAGGTGTAGAGTTACTAAAAGTATTTGTCAGAGGGCTGAAGAGGGGTTGTTGAGGTGGTTTGGTCATTTAGAGAGAATGGATCAAAGTAGAATGACTTGGAGAGCGTATAAATCTGTAGGGGAAGGAAGGCGGGGTAGGGGTTGTCCTAGAAAAGGTTGGAGGGAGGGGGTAAAGGAGGTTTTGTCGGCGAGGGGCTTGGACTTCCAGCAAGCATGTGTGAGCGTGTTAGGTAGGAGAGAATGGAGACGAATGGTTTTTGGGACATGACGATCTGTTGGAGTGTGAGCAGGGTAACATTTTGTGAAGGGATTCAGGGAAACCAGTTAATTGATTTAGTTGGACTTGAGTCCTGGAAATGGGAAGTACAATGCCTGCACTTTAAGACCCCAAAAATTACACTTACAAAAGCACTTACAAAAATAAACTTACATAAAAGGGCGAGTTTGGAGACTATCGTCAACCAGGGGTCCACTGTATTATGCTAAACTTAATACGTATGTACTAATATGATACTAGATTAATTAATCTTACTAACTATTGGATTAACACAATTTTGAACAATAGTCACAGAGATATAGGATATTTTTACAATGTTGATGATTTACTAATTGAACTGGCTATTGAAATGGTTGGAATAATTACTATGACTAGTAATAAATTGTTATGGAACAATTATTTGGATTCAATATTGCACTGGTTGTAATTTTAGAATTTATAAAAAGCAATATAAATTAATTGAAAGTAAAAAACTATTCTAAGAGAATATAGATATTAATTGTACAAAAGTAAAATGAACTAATAGTAAAAAATAATTTTAAACAAATTTTAAGCAATTAAAGTGATTAATAATACTGTATATAGAGTTGAGGTCCCTCCCAAGCCTTACTTATAAGGCCTATGCAATGGACGATATTGAAGTGATCTTTCAAGAACTCTCTTAGGGTCAAATTAGTGTCCGAGGTCACATCAAAGCACTTTTCAAACAATGCTTTTGTGTAGAGTTTTTTGAAGTTGGAAATGGCCTGCTGGTCCATGGGCTGGATAAGAGGAGTGGCATTAGGAGGCAAGAACTTCACTGTGATGAAACTGAACTCATCAGACAAATAGTCTTCCCAGTTGTGAGAATGAGCAGGAGCATTGTCCAGTACCAGGATGCACTTGAGTCAAAATTTCTTTTCCAGGAGGTATTTCTTCACACTAGGGCCAAACACTCCAGTCAACCATTCCACGAAAAAGTCCTTAGTGACCCATGCATTAGTGTTAGCCTTCCAATACACACACAAATTATTCCTGTTAACATTGTGTTTCTTGAAGGCTCTGGGATTTTCTGCGTGATACACCAGTAAAGGCTTCACTTTGAAATCACCACTGGCATTGGCACAAAGCATAAGAGTTAGCCTGTCTTTCATAGGTTGTGTCCTGGCAGTGCCTTTTCCTCCTGAGTAATGAAGGTCCTGTTTGGCATTTTCTTCCAAAACAGGCCAGTTTCATCACAATTAAACACGTGTTAAGGTTCAAATTTTTCAGTGTCTACGAACCCCTGGAATTGCTGCACAAATTTTCAGCTGCACGTTTGTCTGAGCTGGTGGCTTCACCATGCCTCACAACACTGTGTATGCCACTACGTTTCTTAAACCTCTCAAACCAGCCTTTGCTGGCTTTAAAATCACTCGCCTCAGCACTGGTTGCAGGCAGTGTCTTGACAAGATCTGCGTGCAACTGCCTTGCCTTTTCACAAATTATCGCAGTGGAAATACAGTGGACCCCCGGCTAACGAACACCCCGGAAATCGTACAATTATGTAAGTATAATACTGTAAGTGCTTGTGGAAGTGTATTTTTGTGGTTACAGGCGAGTGGGTGCGGGAGGGAAGAAGAGCGATTGGTAGAATGATGATGTAAAGAGAGTAGTAAGGGAGAAAAAGTTACCATATGAGAGGTTTTTACAAAGTAGAAGTGATGCAAGGAGGGAAGAGTATATGGAGAGAAAAAGAGAGGTTAAGAGAGTGGTGAAGAAGCAATGTAAAAAGAGAGCAAATGAGAGAGTGGGTGAGATGTTATCAACAAATTTTGTTGAAAATAAGAAAAAGTTTTTGAGTGAGATTAATAAGTTGAGGAAGCCTAGGGAACAATTGGATTTGACAGTTAAAAATAGGAGAGGAGAGTTATTAAATGGAGAGTTAGAGGTATCGGGAAGATGGAGGGAATATTTTGAGTTGTTAAATGTTGATGAACACAGGGAAGCTGTGATTTCGTGTATAGGGCAAGGAGGAATAACATCTTGTAGGAGTGTGGAAGAGTCAGTTGTGAGTGTGGGGGAAGTTCGTGAGGCAGTGGGTAGAATGAAAGGGGGTAAGGCAGCTGGGATTGATGGGATAAAGATAAAAATGTTAAAAGCAGGTGGGGATATAGTTTTGGAGTGGTTAGTGGTATTATTTAATAAATGTATGGAAGAGGGTAAGGTACCTAGGGATTGGCAGAGAGCGTGTATTGTTCCTTTGTATAAAGGCAAAGGAGACAAAAGAGAGTGCAAAAATTATAGGGGAATAAGTCTGTTGAGTGTACCTGGTAAAGTGTATGGTAGAGTTATTATTGAAAGAATTAAGAGTAAGACAGAAAGCAGGATAGCAGATGAACAAGGGGCTTTAGGAAAGGTAGGGGTGTGTAGACCAAGTGTTTACAGTGAAACATATAGGTGAACAGTATTTGGATAAGGGTAAAGAGGTTTTTGTGGCATTTATGGATTTGGAAAAGGCGTATGATAGGGTGGATAGGGGGGCAATGTGGCAGATGTTGCAGGTGTATGGAATAGGAGGTAGGTTACTGAAAGCAGTGAAAAGTTTTTATGAGGATAGTGAGGCTCAGGTTAGAGTGTGTAGGAGGGAGGGGGGACTATTTCCCAGTAAAAGTGGGCCTTAGACAAGGATGTGTGATGTCACCGTGGTTGTTCAATATATTTATAGATGGGGTTGTAAGAGAAGTGAATGCGAGGTCTTGGCAAGAGGTGTGGGGTTAAAAGATGAAGAATCAAATACAAAGTGGAGTTGTCACAGTTGCTTTTGCTGATGACACTGTGCTTTGGGAGATTCTGAAGAGAAGTTGCAGAGGTTGGTGGATGAATTTGGTAGGGTGTGTTAAAGAAGAAAATTGAAAGTGAATATAGGAAAGAGTGAGGTGATGAGGATAACAAAAAGATTAGGTGACGAAAGATTGGATATCAGATTGGAGGGAGAGAGTATGGAGGAGGTGAATGTATTCAGATATTTGGGAGTGGACATGTCAGCAGATAGGTCTATGAAGGATGAGGTGAATCATAGAATTGATGAGGGGAAAAGGGTAAGTGGAGCACTTCGGAGTCTGTGGAGACAAAGAACTTTGTCCATGGAAGTAAAGAGGGGAATGTATGAGAGTATAGTTATACCAACACTCTTATATGGGTGTGAAGCATGGGTGATGAATGTTGCAATGAGGAGAAGGCTGGAGGCAGTGGAGATGTCATGTCTAAGGTCAATGTGTGGTGTGAATATAATGCAGAGAATTCGGAGTTTGGAAATGAGGAGGAGGTGCGGGATTACCAAAACTATTATCCAGAGAGCTGAGGAGGGGTTGTTGAGGTGGTTCGGACATGTAGAGAGAATGGAACGAGACAGGATGACTTCGAGAGTGTATAAATCTGTAGTGGAGGGAAGGCGGGGTAGGGGTCGGCCTAGGAAAGGTTGGAGGGAGGGGGGTAAAGGAGGTTTTGTGTACGAAGGGCTTGGACTTCCACCAAGCATGTGTGAGTGTATTTGATAGAAGTGAATGGAGACAAATGGTTTTTAATACTTGACATGCTGTTGGAGTGTGAGCAAAGTAACATTTATGAAGGGATTCAGGGAAACTGGCAGGCCGGACTTGAGTCCTGGAGATGGGAAGTACAGTGTCTGCACTCTGAAGGAGGGGTGTTAATGTTGCAGTTTTATAACTGTAGTGTAAAGCACTCCTCTGGCAAGACAGTGATGGAGTGAATGATGAAAGTTTTTCTTTTTGGGCCACCCTGCCTTGGTGGGAATCGGCCAATGTGTTAATAAAAAAAAAATCCTACCATCATATAAAACAATTATAGGTTTCCGTTATACACTCACTTGGCAGGATGGTAGTACCTCCCTGGGTGGTTGCTGTCTACCAATCTACTACCACAGGATGATAGTACCTCCCTGGGTGGTTGCTGCCTACCAACCTACTACTACCACAGGATGGTAGTACCTCCCTGGGTGGTTGCTGTCTACCAACCTACTACTACAGGATGATAGTACCTCCCTGGGTGGTTGCTGCCTACCAACCTACTACTACCACAGGATGGTAGTACCTCCCTGGGTGGTTGCTGTCTACCAACCAACTACTACAGGACGATAGTACCTTAGTACCTCCCTGGGTGGTTGCTGTCTACCAACCTACTACCACAGGATGATAGTACCTCCCTGGGTGGTTGCTGTCTACCAACCTACTACCACAGGATGGTAGTACCTCCCTGGGTGGTTGCTGTCTACCAACCTACTACCACAGGATAGTAGTACGTCCCTGGGTGGTTGCTGTCTACCAAACAACTACCACAGGACGGTAGTACCTCCCTGGGTGGTTGCTGTCTACCAACCTACTACTGCAGGATGGTAGTACCTCCCTGGGTGATTGCTGTCTACCAACCTACTACCACAGGACGATAGTACCTCCCTGGGTGGTTGCTGTCTATCAACCTACTACTACTGGACAGTAGTACCTCCCTGGCTGGATGCTGTCTATCAACCTACTACCTAGGATTATTGATATACATTTTTAAGAAATATGACTTATATTTGAACACAACTGTAAATGGTGTTGAGCAGTTCACCTTAAGTCCGACTGGATCTTGTAGACAGTCACAAGGTGGCAGTGTGTGGGGCCCCATACTGCTCATCACTGCTGCCATATTTACCAACTTAATGCACAGCCACAATCTCTGCTGAAACATGTTATATTTAGAAAAATCTAAATATGGTTTGATAGAGAGTAAATCTGTACAATGGTTCTGAGGGCACAAATGATGTGGATATACTATACAGTACACTGCGTATGAAAATCTATAGACTAATAGAGAGAATAAAGAGTCCATTAAAATCGAAATTACCAGAATACATGTATTTTTGTATGATTGTAAGAGTAACACTTTTCAGATTGAACAGCCCATCTGTTAAATTGGAAAATAAATTTACCCAGTGAACTGCAACAATAATGGGTAATTCACTAATAAACTTGGTCCATTAAATCTGGATTTTTCTGTAAAACAATGGACAATTTTGATTTAATGGACAGTGTGTTGGACTTGTGATGAGTTTACCCACCAGGTCATAAGAATAGCGGACAACTCTGGCTTTAACAGGCTTTAACCATTGCTTCCAAAAGTTGTCCAGCCAGAGATTTTGTCCATTAAACTAGGGTACATTAAATCTAGGTTTTACTATAAAAATAAAGCACTGTAATACTCCACAAATTTTTCAATATCCAAATTTGTAAACTTCATGAATTTAGACATTTATTTTTAAATTTGCACAAAACCCATTAATGAAAAACAAACTACATGGCTATTAATGTAATTTCTATTATTGACCATTTGTACATTCATGGGGGAAGCGCTAAACTCACAGGGGTCATACATCACCTAGAGGAATGGAAGGCATTCAGGTTTGATTCAAGGAATGGGAGCACTTATCCAATTTCTCAGATCAAGAGCACCCCACCACCCCACATGTACGTAGCTGACATCAATGACATATTACTATAATGATAATAATAATAATAATAATATCTTTATTTACTACAATTACATGTACTGTACATGGTATACAGGCCTAGCTGACATCAATGACACACAGTGGTACCCCTAGTTTCGTACTTTATTCGTTCCAGAAGGCTGTTACCAAAACGAATTTGTTCCCATAAGGAATAATGTAAATTAGATTAGTCCTTTTCAGACCCCCAAAAATACAGTTACGAAAGCACTTACAATAATACACATACATAATTGTTCGAGTTGGGAGCAGTACGAAACTCGGGGTAACACTGTACTACTACATGTATATAGAAACCCGCTTGCTATGCTGAGCATTTCTGGCAAATTAGGTCAGTTTTGTCCCAGGATGCAACCCACACCAGTCGAATGACTCCCAGGTTCCCATTTTACTGATGGGTGAACAGAGACCACCGGTGTGAAGAAACATGCCCAATGTTTCTACCCTCCTTGGGAATCAAACCCAGACACATGCCATGTGAAGCAAGAGCTTTA
>WNWK01034305.1:0-20523 GCA_009830355.1 Cherax destructor | reverse complement strand
CATTTGTAAACCTTGTAAATGTACTGATGTACTTGGTTAGAAAATTCGTGTGACAGGAAGGGGGGGGGAGAGGTTAGGGGAGAGGTGACATACTGCGGGAACCTACGGTGCCTGGAAATCAATCTGTCACCAACTTTGAATTGATGAGCACACCCAGAAAGTAGGGTCATATAAACTAACCTTGGATGGTTTGCTAACCATGAACAAGGCAAGTAGTTAGATATATCGTGGAATTATAGTACTTCGCCTCTGATTGAATGTTCAGTGGCAAAACGTATGGGTAAAGCCTCATGTAATGTATATGAGAGAGCAAGGTAGGGACCAACAATTGATTTCATAGGATTGAACATTATGTGTTTTGACGTACTTGTAAACATGTAAAACAAATAACAACAATTTGATGAGAAAAAAAAAGGTTACATGGTAAAGTAATGGAAATGTATTTGTTAGTGTATTTTGGAGGGGAGGGAGGGGGGTCAGTGGTGATGGGAGCGTCATCTTTTTTAACTGGGTGAAATTAGAACCGATCGGTATTCAAAATATATACGGATATATGGCTCGAAGATATGTATGTGTTAAGATGTAAGCATATTTTACGTTGCAAAAACGATTTTTCGGAACTCGAAACAAGGCAGATATGTAAGGTGTTGAGATAAGGAATGTCCCTTACTGATTTTATACCAGAGGTCGTGCAGATCTGGGATGGTATGGTTTTTTGTAGGTTTGTAATAGTAATATTAGCATTGTTCTCATGATTAAATTGAGAATGATATTGATTCTGCTTCGGCGGTCTTATAAGTAACGATTTTTAAATAAAATATATAAAGAAAAGATACCTTAATATATTAAGTTTATATGATAATTTTTTTTTTTTGATAATTTTTGTTTTTGCCACCGAATTAGGAAATTTGAAGGAAGGGCAATTACCTTGTCAATTGACAAAGTCATTCTTGACATTTCCAGAGGCTTAAAGTTCGGGAAAATCAAAGGATGAACAGTAGGAGAAAACCTGGGCTTTGGTCTGAGCCCAAGCCAAGACATTTATAGTGTCGGAGGCGATATCCTCACATTCATCTGATGAGTGAACAGCTGATCCTTCTACCTCACTTTGAGAACAATATCTTTTCTACTTTCAAATGAATACTGTCACGAGACATTGCCTCCTCTCGAACGGAACTGGAGGGCTTTTTGACTTTACAGGAAGAGAGCTGAAAATTAGTCTCTTTTGACGGTGACGAAAGGTCAACCTCAGAAGGAAGAACGGCACCTTTTACATTACTTATCAGTACAGACCAAGAGGTGATAGGGCTAGTACGGCTTCGGCCCAACCTGTGAACCAATTAGATCTGATATAACAAACGACCGTCGGGAAAGTGTCGTACGGCCCAGGTTGTCTGAAAGTATAGCAGAGGTATGAGTGGTTTTATGGTTAGGAACAGCTTATTAGAAATTACGATGCACGTACATCCTGTGTCATATGGTGGATACATTAATTCCATTAACTGTTCCAGAGCAGAATGGTGCCTTGTCATTATAGTTCTAAAACACCTACCAACTTTGTACTTTTTTTGAAGGACAATCTGACGTTTAGGTCCCTTAACACCACATAAATCACAAACGGGAAAAAATGATGTCTGTTCACTTTCCACTAGAGGCTGAACCCTTGCCTTTAGGGTTCGATCCCTTTAGGTCTTTATAGGAATTTGGACCTCAGTATAAGTCACCAGCCTCAGCAACTTCCTCAGCTTTAATCTGATTACGTTCTCTGATGAAAGTTCGTATTTTGTGGAAGAGCCGTCAGAACTGGTAGGCAACCAAGAAATCTCTAAGAGAGTCATAATTACGATCAATTCCTGTTCTCAATCCAAAAAATCGAACAAACGAAAAAGGGTAATCTGAAACGCTGAAAGTTCTGCCAGCAGTGGGCATACCTGAAATCTTTCCTATAAGAATTTGTGGTCTTTTGCGCCTTAATTAAGGATTGCCTTCTTAAGAAACTATAAATACAAATGATCTCTTGTGATAAAGTGGCAAAGATATTTAATGCTGTACCGGAAAATAAATACCTAACCTGGAACCCAGGTATCAAAGGGCGATTCACAGAGGGTAGTGGTATTTTTCTTCTCAATCAATTTCATCCTTTATTTCTTGGATGCATTCGCTGCCCAGCCTTGCGGAGTGCGGTGTGCTTGTTTCGGTCCCTAGCGGAGTTGAGAACTGGTAGTTTTCATCAACATGGTGGAGCGCTACAGACGACGGTCAATACTGTCTGTATTGAAGTGTTGCAGGGCGCGATTTACCCAAGCAACGCAGATGTTCTCCTCCCAGCTATTTTGAGGGATTCTTTAGGGATATCCATTGAAGAATTATTTGGGATATCTCAACGGTTCGTCGAGGATTTTTGTCAAGTTTGAGTGGCCAGCGCATATGAGCGAGTGGTTGACACGTATCAGGAGAAGAGGATTGTCGTCAACACGGGATTAGAGGTACGGCTTGAGATGTGTCACGGTACTACACTTATATACGAGTCCGAAACGGCCGCTCAAGCGTGGAGTTTGATGTGCAAACGCTTCAGTCAATTTGGTGACGTCCATGCAGCCACGGTGGGCCGGTGGGCACAGGGGACTTATGCCGGGCTGCAAAGAAGGTTCATTTTCTTTGAAAATGACGCTCAAACGTCAGATACCTTCATAACGTCATGATGGAGGAGTTCAGGCAGCAAGTCTATGTGACTTACGCAGGCCAAGTTCCGAACGTGTCGCCTGTGTGGATTACCTGGACATGTGGCGCGGCATGTGATCGCCGGATGGGCCAACAGAGACATGGAGCGTGATGGTATGAGGAAGGATGAAGTGGTGGTCGTGGATGCTATGGATGAGTCGCCCGGAGAATATGAGCGTGGGCCAAGTGGACAATGGAGTGACATTGTTGATAAGGAGGATGAGCGTGTACTAACGTTGTCACAGGTGACCCAGGATGGCGAGACAGCGGAGACAGAGGAAGTGGCTCTGCCGGAAGGTGTGAACTTGGTTTGTCTGAGCCGCTTTTGGAGGATTTTCCACTGTTGTTGGACAGTCCTGTGTGAGGGCACACAGCATGGTGTGGTGGACTTAGGAGCAGAGGGAGGAGGGACGAGAGTGAGACGAGTGTGATGGGCGTCTCAGTGAGTGGGCCTTGCCTTCAGGTCCAGGAGGTTGGTGTAAGTGCACAGGGAGAGGATTGTGAGGCTATGGAGGCTACAGGGGACTCCAGGAAAAGGCCTAGTGGTCTAGTTGAGGACGATGTCCTAACACCTGGGCAACAGGTGTGCGAAGGCCTGGGTGGAGGTGGCAAAAGGGGACGGGGGAGGTCAAGGGTAGAGAGGGGATGAGGGACAGGAAGAGACATGCAAGTACTGGGAGTGTCAGTAGAGGAAGAGAGCATTAGTAAGGAAAAGTCGGTAGTGACGAGGAAGTTGAAAAGTAGAGGAAAGCCCACTGCGTTCTTTTCAGGTGTTTAACGATGAATGTAAATGGCCTCCGAGCGGAGGTCAAACGTAAATGGGTAGAGGTGACATTAAGACGTTTAAATCGGGATGTGTGATATTGCAAGAGCATAATTATAGGATGGGGAGAGATTTGACGTTAAGTGGATTTACAGTTTATGCGGGTAGTGCGGGTAGTTTCAAGGAGGGTGGCGATAGGTATACGTGTGACCAGTCCCTTTCGGTTGTTGGCTTGGGAAGAGGGGGTGGGAGGGTGGTAAGGGTTGAGGGTTTAGGGGGGAATGTCAGAGTGTGTATAGTGGGAGTTTATATGCCGGCTATAAGTTGTAGAAAAACTAAGGAAGAATTTGTGAGGGGAGTTGATATATTTCTTACGGGGTTGCCGGTTGTGACTATTGTCGCAGGGGATTGGAATTGTGTGATTAGGAAGAGGGATGTGGAACCGAGAGGGGCGGGGGTGAGTTGGGGTTTTGCGTGATGTTTTGGGTGCGGCAGGAGTCAGAGATGTGGTAGGGGCGGTGGGTGGCATATAGAAAATACGTTCATACGTAGGGGCTATGCCAAGACTCGATCGTGTGTATGTGTCGAGGGATGTTATAGTGGAAGGCGTGGATTGCGTTGATGTTGGGTTTCCGATCACAGGGGTGTGTTGGCAGTGTTGGGATGGGAGGGAGCTGTTAGAACGTATGCTAGTTATTGGAAGCTTAACGGGGCTTATTGCAGGGGAACAGGGTAGGAGGAGTTTTGAGGAGTGGTGGGAGGGGATGTGGAATGATGGGAAGGACCGGGAAGATGTGGTGGGTTGGTGGAATGGAGTGGCGAAAGTGGGTATTCAGGATTTTTATAAACGGGAAGGTAGAGAGCAGGCGAGAATGCGTTATGGCCTGCAGAGGTATTTGGAGGCAGTTGCGGGATTGTTATGTGGGGGCGGGTTACTCGCTGGAGGACATAGAGGTTTTGAGGGGCCAGTTGAAGGATATACAGAATGAGAGATTCCAGGCTATCAGAGTGAGGGCAGGTATTGAGGATGTGCTACGGGGGGACAAACCGTCTTTGACTGTCTTGAGTGGTTTTCGAAAGAGGAGGCAGGGTATGACGATGACGTCATTGAAGGTACACGAGGAGTTGGGTGGGTATATGGAGGGACAGGTACTGAGGTCGACAGAGGGTATGAGCGGGTTTGTGGATGTTTGGTTTCGGCGGTATCTAGACCGTAGGTTGGAGGAGGTGGAGGCGAAAGAGGAAGTTTTGGAGGGTATACAGGTAGGGATTAGTGAGGGGAGAGGAAAGGGATGGAGGGTAGTATAACTGAGGAGGAAGTGTGGTTCGCAGTGAAGGGGGTGCAGATGGGTAAAGCGCCGGGGGTCGATGGATTACCTAGTGATTTTTATGTTCAACATTGGGGAGTGTTGAAGGAATGTTTGACGAAAGTTTTCAATCGTTTGAAGGAAGTAAGGTATATGGGTGAGGATCAGCGCACTGGAGTTGTGGTTTTAGTGCCTAAGGGAAAGTGGTGGAAACGATTAGGGATTACAGAGCTATAACACTTTTATGTCAGATTACAAAATCTTTGCACGGATTTTGGGTAATAGGGGTTTAAAAAAGGGTTTTTAATTCTATCATAGAACGTGGTCAGTATGGGATACCGGGAGGTGTATGGGAATGGGCATGGTAGGATTAGGTCATTCATCGAGGTCGAGAGGGGGTGGGGTTTAGGCTTGATTGGGAAACGGCTTATGACAGTGTGGATAGGAATATGTTATTTGACATTCTTCGTAAGCAGGGTTTTGGGAATGAAGTAGTGGGTTGGGTGCAAACGTTGTATGAGGGGGCTTTGGTGCGGGTTCAATTGAATGGAAGGGTGGGAAACGTGGTGGACATGAAGCGGGGTTTGCGACAGGGGTGCCCTTTGTCGCAAATTCTGTTTGCATGCTTACAGGATCCTTTTTATAGGTTAGTATCGAAGGGGGTAGGGGAGGAGGGTCAGGTACCTGGTTGTGCATCTGGAATAGTGGGTTATGTTGATGACACAACAATTCTCGTAGGTGGGTGGGAGGGGTTAGATGCTATAGGGAGGATTATAAGTGTTTTGGGGCAGCTACAGGGATGCGGATTAACAGGGTGAAATCTAAATTGTTAGAGGTGGGGACGTGGGTGGGCGGGACTTGGGAATAGGTATGGTTGGCTTGTTGTTGAGTGCTTGAAAATTTGTGGGATAATATATTGTAATGATGCGAGTAGGGCGAGGTTGAAAATTCTTCTAAGGTGGTAACGGCGACAATCAGCGAATGAGTGGATGGAGACCGGGAGATGTGACGTTAATGCAGAGGGTTATGGTAGTGAATGTTTTACTGTATAGTAAATTGTGGCATGTGGCAAGGGTATACCCACTCGTGGGGAGAGATGTTGAATTATTACAGCGGAGAGTGTTGCGGTATATATGGGGTTTTGGTAGACATTGGCTTAATAAGGAGGTTGTCATGACGCCGGTTAGTAAGGGAGGTTTGGGGTTGATACCCTTACATAGGAGGCTTATAGGAATATATGTAAAGCAGAGATATGTGGAGGAGGGAGGGGTGGGGGGTAAGCGGGTGGGAGTGGTCATGCGTGAGGTACGGAGGTGGTGGAGTGGACGTGACCTGAGTTTATGTGAGGCAATGTTGAGAGTTTTACTAGTTGTCAGAGAGCCAAGGGGTTTTCAGGTGGGGGTTTTGGACAAGCTTGGGGGAGGCGGGGGTATAGTGCAAGGGGTAGCAGAGTACCCAAAGTATAATTGGCGGGCGACTTGGGTAGGTTTCCGGAAGTTGAGGCTGAGGGCGAGGGTTAGGGAGACGGTTTTTCGATTCCTACATGGAATCTTGGCTTCTAAAGCGCAATTGTTTTTAATGGGTTTAGCGAGTGAGGGTACTTGTTTGAGATGTGGGCTTTTGGATACGTCGTACCATGCGGTGTATTTTTGTGAAGATTTAGGCGGGGTACGGGAATGGTTTGGAAGAGTCATGAGGAGTGTAGGTGGGTGTGGGCTTTCGATGTTAGGGGCTTTAAGCCTGGATATTGGTGGGTTTGAGGAAAATGTACGTAGAAGTTTAATGTACCTGGTGGTTGATTTCATATATGTGTCGTGGGGTATGCGCGAGGTAGTGGGTGGGAGGCGGGTTCGTGCCTTGGCGGCACATTTTTACAGGACGAAATGTAGGAATCAGGGTTTGTATGGGAGAACTTGGGTTGAGGCTTTCTCTGAGGGTTATAGAACGATGACGGTGGTGTCCCTTTTAAGGTTTTGGGGTTGGGACGTAGGAACCATTCGAGGGGACTGGTCGATTGGGGGAGGGGGAGGTTGGGTATATCCGGAAGGGGTTGACTAGGGTATAGTATGGTTGATTGATGTGGGTTGGTTAGGCGTGGGTATACAGGGTTGAAGCTAGGATGGGTTGGGACGGGGTGGTATCGTGGGTGTCCGATTTTTGGACGTTTCGGGATGGGGTTGTAGGTAAATGTTCAGGTGTGTGTTGACTCAGACTTGGAGTGATGTTGGTTGGGGGGTCATAGGGTCATGGACGCATGGGGTTTTCCTCTAGGATGTAGTAGTGTAATCTAATGTTAAAGTAGTAGGGTTTGTCGGTGGTGATGTGCTGGCGTTTTGCATTTATGTGGCTGGTTGGAGGTTAGGAGGTATTCGGTGTTAGACAACCGACAGTGTGCAGGTGTGCTTGGGTGAAGTTGTCCCAGGTATCTGTGGCAATTCATGTAGGATAAAGTTGATGTTTTGCTATGTTTGTCTTAAGTTTAACGGTTTTAGTATTGTATTCTGTATGTGTTCCCTATCTTTTGTTTGATTATTGGATTGTTATGTATATATGTGTTTCTAATAAAATATAAAAAAAAAAAAAATTTCTTGGATCTTAGCAGTAATAAAAGATTCAAGATTTTACCCCGTTATTCCTAACTTACTTCCGTTGTTCATTCAAGTTTTAAGAAGAAAATTCATCTTTGGTTTACAAGACCAAAATTTTATTTACACTATTAAAACTTGATAAAGGAATTTAAATAGTTTAAGAGAAAAATTTTGGTTTGTGGGACCAAAAATATATGGTTTTTATTTTAAATCATGTTGTGAGGTGTATATTTTCATACAGTAAGACTAGTATTTTTATTATTACTATCGTTAGTTTTTGTTAGGGCCAGTTTAGTTAGGTTAAATTTTGGTTTGACGTTTGTAATTGAATGGGAAATTTTTTCTTTGAGTTCGTCTTCTGTTGTGGCAACTTTAATTTGTGAATGGACCAGGACTTTATTTTTAGGGTTTGTTTTGTTTATTTCTTCTATATTATAGGGGAGATTATATAGATGGGGATAAAAGGTACAATCGGTTCATATATAAAGTTTTCCTTTTGTTTTATCTGTAGGGGCTCTTATTGTCAGGCCTAATTTAATTAGGATTCTTTTAGGTTGGGATGGTTTAGGTCTGATTTCTTATGTTTTGGTAATTTATTATCAAATCATGTTGGAGATGTAGGAATTTTGTTGAGAATTTCTTTGTTATTTATATTAGGGGGTTGAAAAATTATATAATTTGCTTGAGGATTTTTTTTAAATTTTAGCTTTACTAGTAAGGGTTGTAGGAGTGTTCCTAGGATACATTATTAACATAGAGTAAGATCAAGCTTTAAGACTATAGGATTGTACTCTTATGTTGTGTTTATAGGCTCGATATGATTACCTATTTTGTCTACACTAGGGTTGTTTAACTGGAGACTGCGAAGAGGAGACGTTTTTTTAAAAGTAGGGGACAAGGGGTGATCAGAGTATTTTGGGGGTGAGGGTAGATTTTATGAGTTTATAACATGTTCTAGGTATTTACAGTCTGGAGAATATAGTTATGATTCGAGGCTGGCTCAGACGAGGCTGTCACACAAGTCTGGCTCAGACGAGGCTGGCTCAGACGAGGCTGCCTCAGACGAGGCTGGCTCAGACGAGGCTGGCTCAGACGAGGCTGAATCTGCCTCAGACGAGGCTGACTCAGACGAGGCTGGCTCAGACGAGGCTGAATCTGCCTCAGACGAGGCTGACTCAGACGAGGCTGGCTCAGACGAGGCTGGCTCAGACGAGGCTGAATCTGCCTCAGACGAGGATGCCTCAGACGAGGCTGACTCAGACAAGGCTGAATCTGCCTCAGACGAGGCTGGCTCCTTTTTATGGAAAGAAAACATTGAAAAAATAATAACATAATAAGATAAACAATTTTATTATAACAATTAAGGTAATAATATAAAACAATTAAACATGAAATTAATCCTACTTTTAAGAAAAATGAAATATATAAATAATTCATGATCCAAAGCTAATTTATATACAGATGTGTGGTATAGAATGGCGTTGTGCCGATGATCTGGACACAGAGCTTTGCATGATTCTCAAACTCAAAGCCGTTGCTGATGATGATGGTGGGGGGGGGGGTCACAGCTGAGTGTGACTGGCCAGTTGAAGGTTTCCACAACAAGATGACAGTCTGCCGAGGAGAGGTGAACTGATTCTCTAACCACTACACCAATGTTGAGACCAGTAAGTAGCCGGTCAAGACACCAGGAATGTTGGTGTAGTCACAACTGGGAGAAAGCTGTTTAGCTGAATTAAGTGTAACTGCCTGGGTGTTTTTCTTTTAATATTTTATTTAAAAACATTAGGAATACATATACAATAAACAAAAGCGCCAACAGGCATACAACATAACAGAGCAGTTATGTAATACATAATCAAAACGTAAACAAAGAACCCGTCATCACATAATAGAAACCTGTACCATATATAATGAAACCTTATTCTCCCACATACATACAGTCTTGCATGTATTATATACAGTTGTTAAGATACATAATATATATGAACACATCTTATGTCATATCTATATGAAACAGACTCTGTACATAAAAACCATTATCTTAACACCATAAGCATAACGCTCACATTGGGCCACACAACCCCGCCTGTTTCCATATATTTTTAATCCTACAATTATATTCTGTATATCACAACAACACTGAAAACAACCATCTACATAATGTATGTACACAATAAATTAATGTCTTGCCTTCATGGAATTACAATGGAACCATCCACATATAGACGACTGTGTTATTATTACTTTACATTGACTTGGTATCCCTGGATACCGCTGTCCCTCCCACTCCCCACCCTCCTTTCCCCACACCCTCACCTCACATAACAACATGGTATAGAACGGACTTTAGATATACATAACAATTTTCTATCATCTGATGCAACAGGCTGAATATACTTGCTCCAAAACATCATGGATCTATATACCACATTACTATCTGCTTTTCAATCTACAGACTTCCACACCAAAACTATTTTATCGCTGAACACAACATCTCTGGTAATTATAGCCATGGCATTCACCTTGCTCATGACTTACGTGCATCTTTAACTCAAAATACGTGCAGTATCTTCATTGCCTCTAGGTAAGCCCCCTTTAATTCACCCCGTTGACTATATAAACAAATGTGAATAAAGCATGATAAAGAAAATGATACCCCTACCCAGACACCCCCGTCTCCCCACCCCTATTTCATTCTTTCACTACCTACCTCTATGCACCACACCCTCCACAAAAACGTCATGCGTCCCCCATGACATACATCGCTTGAGTCACCCGTCACCTCACCACAACACCCCACCCTCCCCCCACGTTTCTAACCATCTTCCACATCCTTGAGCATACCCTATCTACCCTTTCATCCACCACTTACTTCTCCCACCTGCAGACAAGCCCATTTAAGAGAATCCCCTCATCTCACCCCTAGTAAATCCCTGATCGTCATATTCCTATAGCTTTCCGAGAAAAGGACATCCCATGACCTCCCATAAATTACCCTATTCCTACATCTTGTTCTATACATGCTACCCGCTATGGCCTTAATCCGCACATCCCCCGTCACCTCCCTCATCACCCATGACACATACAGGAAATCCACCATGACATGTAAAGTGTGTAAGTGGTGAGTGCATAATGGATGTGTGTTCAATTATGGTAATGGTGCCAGATTTCATTTTGTTTGTAACAAATGCATTTTGGCACAGTTACCCTTTTGCAATGATGACATTGATTTACATATTTTTAATACAAATGACCCCTTGCCATATATTGATGATTATGATTGTTTTATGAAAACAGGCCTTCACTTTATTCATGTCAACGCAAGATCACTTCCAAAATTGGCAGAGATTAGGATTCTAGTTAACAGAACTAAAGCGGCAGTTATATCCATCTCGGAATCCTGGTTGGATGATACGGTGAATGACGACGAGGTCAAAATAGAAGGTTACAATATAAAACGCTTTGACAGGAATAGAAAAGGTGGTGGGGTATGTGCCTACATAAGGAATGACTTAGCCAAGACCTGATTTAAATGACAATAAACTGGAGATTCTATGGTTTGAAGTGTTGCTTCCCAAGACCAAACCCATCTTAGTAGGAACTAGTTACCGCCCTCCCACCCATGACCAGTCTTAGAGGACTTCGCGAGAGTCTTGTCCGGACTTGATAACAGTTGCGAGAGAGTAATACTTGGAGACTTCAATATCTGTCTTCAACAACAAAATAACGGGCTATGTAAAAGGTATAAGCAAATTCTGGAGTTAAATAGTTACACTCAACTAATTAATACACCAACCAGATCACACAGTTCACAGCCACCGTAATTGACCACATACTTTGTAACTGCTCTGAGAACATTAGTCAGTCAGGCGTCATTACCACTGGTCTTAGTGATCATTTCATTATTTACTGTACCAGGATAATCACTAGACAACGGATAGGCCTACACAGGACAAAAAAAATTAGGTCAACTAGAAACTACAGTAAAGAAACACTGGTAAATATGCTACACAATTGACTGGACAGTGATAACAAGTTGCACGGACTTAAATGATGCCTGGGAAAAATTCAAAACAATGTTCACTGTCATCCTTGATAATATTGCACCAGTTAAAGAGGTTAGGATTAAACGAAGAACTGAACCCTAGATGACTACTGAGATATTAGATAATATAAAATTCAGAGACCAGTTGATAAAAAGATTTAAGGCAAACAGACAGGATATTGCAGCACTAAATGAATTCCAAAGGGTGAGGAACAGAGTGCAGAGGCTTATAAAAGGCGCAAAGGCAAGACACTATTGCTCAAAAATCGAAGAGTACAAGAATAACCCTAGAAAGCTCTGGTAACAACTCAAACAGTTGGGGTATAGCCATAAACCCGTAGATAGATCTAACATAGTACTAAATGTTGATAACGAGGTATGCCACGAAACAACTAAAGTGGCAAATTGTTTTAATTCATACTACACAACTGTCGCATCAACACTAGTAAGTAAACTACCAGCTGCATCAAATACCTTTAACACAGACTCTGATAAATTTAAAACATACTATACCAGTAAAGGGGTAACTCAAAACAGTTGTCGACTAGTAAGTGTATCTCATGACTTCGTGCAAAAAGAACTAAGCAGGTTAAACCCAACTAAGAGCACCGGCACAGATAACATCCCGTCTAAGTTCCTAAAAGATGTTGCCTCTGAACTGGCAATCCCCATTGCTCACATAATAAATTTGTCTATCACCACAAATACAGTGCCAGATGGGTTCAAGGAGGCCAGAGTTACTCCTATCTTCAAGAAAAATAGTAGGTCTGATGTCATCAACTATAGGCCTGTTAGTATTCTCAGTGTAATATCCAAAATTCTAGAGAGGGCGGTGTACTGTCAAGTAGTTAAATATCTAAATAGAGTTGCCTCCTGCTTCGGTCGGGGTGGACGTGCTGTACACTGGTCTGCTGCCTGGTGACTCATTCGCAATTGGTTAACTGCTTAAACTACTGTCATGGAGACTGTTGGCCAACGTCGTTCTAACACAGTGTGTATTGACATGGTCACCGGCGTCATACATCCATCCATGGCTTGCTACAGTGCTCCCTACGATTCTGCATGATGTGTATGGCTTAGATATTATGGATTTATATGGCGTAGCGCTAAAGCGGGATCAACCGAGTTTTCGTCAAACTACTAACTGCTACAGTTTATGAACGCCTTGTTGATCAGCACCAGGACAGGGTGTATACGGTGAACTCGACGATGCAAGTTCGATTGAAAGATGTATCAAGGACATATACTTGGATTAAGGTCAAGAATATCCCTTTTGAAGCGGATGCAACGGATATTAGTGGTCTTTTCAGCGAGTATGGAGTGATCCACACGGTGAATGCAGGGAAGTGGAGTGAGGGACCCATGTTGGGTCTCTATGAAGGGACTTATTCCCTGAAGATGACGTTACGTAAGCCGATACCGTCATATGTGGTGATGTCTGACTTCAGGAATCAAGTATAGTGACATACCCGGGGCAACAGAGGACTTGCTGCCTATGTGGCGCCTATAATCACGTTGCTGCGGATTGCATGAGAAGAGTAATACCTAGACAGGACGTGGCCCGCAGGGAGCCGGCTGGTCAGGGAGCCAGGGAGGACCTGGTGAAAGTACCTCAGGAGGTGCAAGGAAAGCGTTTGTTGAGTGAAATAGTTGATGGGGCAGGGAGGATTTCTGCACTTTGCCCCAGGAGCCAGAGGCTACAAGTGAAACTGTTGTGGATAACACAGGTGTTGTGTCTTGTGAGGATTTACCTCTGGAGGAGGTGTTGAGAGGCATTATGGAGGACCCTCTTCCAGTGTTGCCTGGGGAAGGCAGTGTTGCTGTGGTGGAAGCAGTTGAAGTGGTAGAGCCGGTGGTGAAGGCATCGGTTGAGGCACATCAGGACGGTCAGTGTTTAACACATGAAATAGTGTCGGCAGAGGTGCATCAGTCAGATAGGGCCACGGGAATGGAAGTGGTGGTGGGAACCCGTAAGAGAGCCGGTACACAGTCTGATAGTGACGACGTTCTTACGCCGGCACAGAGACCAGGTAAAAGGTCTTTGGTGGAGATTGCCAGGAAAGATTTAGATGCCATTTTGGGTCAAGACCCCGTCAAGGGAGGGAAACATGTGGGTAAGGGAGTGGGTAAGGGCAAGTCAGGTTCGCAGCCTCCCCCTCAGCCGAAGGGCAAACCTTTGCACTTGCATTCCAGTGTCTAACAATAAATGTTAATGGTATGAAAGAGGATGTTAAACGTTCCTGGGTGGAGTACGCCTTGCGACATTTTGGCGTACAGGTGGCCTTCATCCAGGAGCATAACTATAGGTGTGGAAGGGATTTGAGAGTGAAAGGGTATCGGGTTTTGCAGGGTCATCGGTAGGCTCAAGGGAGGCGGCAGTTGCGATTTCGCATCAAGCCCTTTTCGACTAATGTCTTGGGAGGAATGTGGGGGGGTAGGGTGGTTCGAGTGGAAGGTTCGTGGGGAGGGGTCAGGATATGTTTTTTAGGTGTCTATATGCCAGCAGAGCAGTCACGAACAGTAAAGGTGGGTTTTCTTCGAGACTTCATGATATATGCCCTTCGTGACTTGCCTGGAGTGGTGGTAATCGTGGGCAATTATAACTGTGTTATAAGGAAAAGGGACGTAGAGCCTAGAGGGGTGGGGTGCAAGTTGGTGGCTTTACGGGATTGCTAGGAAGTGTGGGATTAAAGGATGTGGTAGGTGTAGGGGCCCTGCTGGATCATACTTTCGTGAGGAAAGGGTATGCGGCAAGACTTTATAGGATTTATGTAACTGATAGGGTAGTAGTGGGTAGGGTTCAAACCATAGACTTTGGATTTTCAGATCAAGAGGAGTTTTAGTCGATTTGAATTGGGAAGGCGTTGCAAAGTGGTATAGGGGTTATTGGAAATTGAATGTAGGATTACTAGTGGGAGGGGATAAATCAATGCAGTTTAGCGAATGGTGGGGGAGGTTATGGGCAAGGAGTGAAAGGCAGGATAACTTGTTAGGGTGGTGGATGAATGTGGGCAACCACGAATTAGGGAGTTTTATCAGCGGTTGGGTAGAGAGGAGGCAGGGTGCAGATGTGGTTTGATGAAGTATGTGGAGGGCAATTACAGGGTTGTTATGAAAAAGGTGGTCGTCATGAAACGGGGGAAATCTGTATATTAAAGGACAAGTTGTGAGACATACAGATAGAGCAGTTTGAGGCGTGCCACATGAAAGCTGGGATAGATGATCTGTTAGTGGGTGATAAGCCGTCAAAATTGTGTTGAGTCACTGTAGGCGAAAACGAGAGGCAAGGACAATAGAATGTATGAAAGTTGAGCAGAGGTTGGAGAGTTATGAGCAGGGTATGGTAATTCGGGGTACAGAGGCAGTCGGAGTATTTGTGGATAAATGGTTTGCACGTTATATGAGTAGTGTGGATGTGGGGTTGGAGTATAGGAATCTCCTTGGGGGGAATTCAAGAGAAGTTGGAGGAGCGGGATAGAGAGGCTATGGGAGTGTTATTAGCAAGGAGGAGGGTGGGTAGCAGTGGACGGGTTGAGAAAGGGGAAGTTCCCCAGGAATAGATGGTATAGAATGAATTTTATAGGGCGAATGGGGATGCGGTGAGGACTGTCTAGTGCACTTGATATATTGTATGAAGTCTGCCGGGGGGGGGGAAGGCGAAAGTATTGGGGTTGTAGTTTTAATCAGGAAGTGGGAGGGAGGATTCTCTGAGTAATTATAGGCCAATAATTCTACTGAATGCGGACTATAAAATATTGGCTAAAATACTAGGTAACAGAATAAAGAAAGTGTTAGGGAAGGTGATTGCAAAGGGCAAGGTGGAATACCCGGAGGGTGGTAAATGGTCTTGAGGAATTAAAGATTATGTTGCGCAGGGGAAAGGAGGTGTTTTGGCCTAGTTTGGGAAGGGTGCATATGATAGTGTGGAAAGGACGTCTGTATGACATAATGAGAAGGCAGGGTTTTGGGGAAGAAATTGTGAAGTGGGTTGAGAGGTTGTATGGAGGAGCATGTGTCAGAGTACAGGTGAATGGTAGATTGGGGATTTGGTTCGAATGGGTAGGGGTCTGCGACAAGGTTGTCCCCATTCGCAGATATTATTTGCGTGTTTACAGGACCCATTTTACAGATTAATTGAGGTAGGGGTATGGATGAATGTTGGAGGCAAAAGAATGAAAGATCAACAAAATGTGATCAGCCGTGAGGGAGCTTTTCCAAATTCAACTTCAATAACAAAAACATAAGGTGGGACCAAGAAAAACCAAGTCCTAAATGATATAAACTGGGAAGATTGCCTACATCACGGATCCCAACCTATGTCTAGAACAAATTAACTGTGGTACTTGGAGGTTTGCTCAAGGCAAATTCCCTTAAGGAAAGGAGGAGGAGATGCAAACTGAAAGAGAGAGGCGCTCCCTATACAGGCGAAGGCACAGAATAACGGAGCGGCTACAGGAGGCCAATATCTCTGAAATACGTAGGAGACACTAGTCAGAGAAATAGCAAACATCGAATTAAAACTAAAGGAATCTTATAGGAATCAAGAGACACGGGAAGAACTAAGAGCCATAAATGAAATTGAAAGAAACCCTAAGTATTTCTTTTCCATGCAAAATCAAAGTCGAGAACAACAACCAGTATTGGGCCCCTACTTAAACCGGATGGGTCCTACACAGATGACAGCAAGGAAATGAGTGAGTTACTTAAATCCCAGTATGACTCAGTCTTTAGCAGCCACTAACCAGACTGAAAATCGAAAACCTAAATGATTTTTTTATGAGAGTGCCACAGAACTTCACAGACGCATGCCTTTCTGACATCATCACGACGCCAAATGACTTCGAAAAGGCAATAAATGACATGCCCATGCACTCCGCTCCAGGCCTAGACTCATGGAACTCCATGTTCATCAAGAACTGCAAAAGCCCCCATCACCTGCTTTTAACATCCTATGGAGAGGGAGCATGGACACTGGGATCGTCCCGCAGCTACTAAAAACAACAGACATAGCTCCGCTCCACAAAGGGGGCAGTAAAGCAATAGCAAAGAACTACAGACCAATTGCGCTAACGTCCCATATCATAAAAATCTTTGAAAGGGTTCTAAGAAGCAAGATTGCCACCCATCTTGATACCCATCAATTGCACAACCCAGGACAGCATGGGTTTAGAACAGGCCGCTCCTGTCTGTCCCAACTACTGGACCACTACGACAAGGTCCTGGATGCTCTAGAAGATAAACAGAATGCAGATGTTATATACACAGATTTTGCAAAAGCCTTTGACAAGTGTGACCATGGTGTAATAGCACACAAAATGCTGTGATAAAGGAATAACAGAAAAAGTTGGTAGATGGATCTATAATTTCATAACACGTGAACACAAAGAGTAGTAGTCAACAGAGTAAAGTCTGAGGCAGTTACTGTGAAAAGCTCTGTTCCACAAGGCACAGTACTTGCTCCCATCCTATTCCTCATCCTCATATCAGACATTGACAGGGATATAAGCCACAGTGCTGTGCCCTTGCAGATGACACCCGAATCTGTATGACAGTGTCCACCGTTGAAGACACTGCAAGACTCCAACAGACATAAACCAAATCTTTAAATGGGCTGCAGAAAACAATATGAAGTTCAATGATGAGAAATTTCAATTACTCAGATACGGAAAACGTGAAGAAATTAAAATCTCATCGGAGTACAAAACTAATTCCAACCACACAAAAGCGAAAAACTAATGTCAAAGACCTGGGAGTGATCATGTCAGAGGATCTCACCTTCAAGGACCATAACAATGTAGCAATTGCATCTGCTCGAAAATGACAGGATGGATAATGAGAACCTTCAAACAGGGATGCCAAGCCCATGTTGGACACTTTACAGATCGCTTGTTCTATCTAGGCTGGAATATTGCTGACACTAACTGCACCTTTCGGCGGGTGAAATTGCTGACCTTGAAAATGTGCAGAGAACCTTCACCGCACGCATAAGTGCGATAAACCACCTCAACTACTGGGAACGCTTGAGTTCCTAAACCTGTACTCTAGAACGCAGGCGGGAGAGATACATTATTATACACATGGAAAATTCTCGAGGGCTTAGTACCAAACTTGCACACAAAAATCACTCCGTACGAAAGCAAAAGACTGGCAGACGATGTAACATCCCCCAATGAAGAGCAGGGGTGCCATAGCACGTTGAAAGACAACACAATAAGTGGAGGGGCCCAAGATTGTTCAACTGCCTCCCAGCATACATCAGGGGATTACCAACAAGCCCCTGGCTGTCTTCAAGCAGGATGACAGGCACCCAAGTCGGTACCTGATCGCCGGGTGTGGTTGACGCTGGACCGGGGCCAGCAGTAACAGCCTGGTTGATCGGCCTGGTCCAACAGGAGCCGGTCACAGACCAGGCCGCGGGGGCGTTGACCCCTGGAATTTCTCCAGGTAGACCTTATTAGGCATCGTAGGGACGAGACGACACTATGGTGTTGTGGGTTCGGAGCAGGGGCTGGTAAATGTGGGGATATTATTCGTGTGTTTTGCGGAGCAACTGGGATGAGAATAAACGATAGTAAGACAAAATTATTGGAGGTAGGCACTTGGGTGGGAGGGACGTTGGGCAGAAGTCGGGTGTAAGTGTTTCAAGTGTGAGGATATGGGGTGGAATTATGAAGGATTGTCGTTTGGCAAGAGAAATGAATTCACGTAGGGTGAACAGGGGCGATGGACCTACTGCAGGTTTGGGAGCAAAGGAAGTTACTTTGAGACAGAGGGAAAAGGAATAGTATGGTTTATAGTAAGCTGTGGATGTAGCTGCCATTTCCCTTTATTACAGGCTGACGTGGAGGTTCTGGAACGAATGGTTTTTGATGTGTGGGCAGGTGGAAGGCATTGGGAGGGCGTAATGTTGTACGCAACAGTGTAAAATTTGGGGGAGGTTTGGGATTAATTTGGTTAGAACGTAGACTGTTGTGCCGACCTCAAACATTGTCTGGTGAGGAGGGGTGGGTTGGGCAGGCGGGAGACAAATTTCCGAGAAAGGAATGGTGGGAACACCCAACAAGGACATTTAAGGAGTTTGATGGTTAATAACCCGCAAGAATCTCGGGGTACAGGTATTTTGGGGGGATCCACCAGGGATGAATCCTGATTTCCATGTATGGTTGGGCCAGATATGAAAAAATGAAGTGAGGTCAGGATGGGAATTCATTTTAGGTTTTTACATGATGCCTGGCGCCAAGGCTTCTTTTAGTGAGCATGGGTTTGGTGAGAGATAGTGCATGTGAATGTGGGGAATTGGATACTACATTGCATGGGAAAATTTTTTGGGAAACTTTAAAATATGGGAGGGGCGGGAGGGGGCTTATATGGGGGTGGGGGATACATTTTAAGGGCAATGGACCTCGGGGGATTTAATGCCGGGCGAAGGGGACTATGTATTATCTAGTAGATTTTGATGTGGTTCAGGAGACTTAGGGATTTGGGAGCAGGGGAAAGGGTCAAAGCTCTTTCTGCTTGCTTATAGGACAAAATGCAGAAACGTGAGTGTATGGGAGAGCATGGGAAACTGATTTCAATCAATCGTACAGGGACTTGAGGATTGCGGATCTATTGGGGAGACGTGAGTTGGAAGAGGGCGACGACTGATGCGTTTTGGGTGGTCAGGTGACAAAGTTGCTTATAGGAGGGGTGTTTCCATTTGTATGTATGTTCTAGGAAAGGGTGAGGAGGGTTTGATTAGTTGGGGTTTTAAGGGGTGATGTTTGGGGGGAGACATAGGGTGACTTGGCCCTCTGTGTGGTCAAGGTCGACGGACGATTTTCGGGGCATAGGGTTGATTTAGTCGGGGCTGTTGGTGTGGTTTTTTTTTTTTGGTTACCTTTAAATGTATAGTTTTTTTTTCGGTGCAAGGGCTTTGGTTTGGGGGGAGGGGAAGGGGTGGAGAAAGAGGAGGTTTCTCTTCAATACTGTACTGTAATGATAATCTTAGGTTGAATTGTAATGAATCCGTAGACTATGGTCTAGGTATATATACACACACAACCCGCACATATAAAAGAGAGGAGCTTACGAGACGTTTCGGCCCGACTTGGACCATTTACAAAGTCAACTAACACACAAAGACGGGGAAGGGGGAAAGGAGGGAAAGGAGGGTACCAGAGAGTGGGGAAAATGGAGAAGTAGTAAAATATAATATGAAAAACAGCTTTCTAAAGCATCAATGAGGCACGGCACAAGGGTGGGACGAGAACACAGAGGGAGGAAAGGCAATAAAATAAAGGACAAATACAAGGCAAAAGAAAAGAAAGAAAGGAAAACCCATAGAGAAAAAAAGAAGAAGAGGGAAGAGAAGAAAGGGGGGAATCAGGTTGGGGTGTTTGAAGTTTAGAGCATTTAACAATGTAATGAGGAGGAAAGCATCAACAGAGACAAAGCCAGGGCTAAGATTCATACAGGGAAAGTTTGTATAAGGGAGGATTCAACCAGGCGGGACTATGAAAGTTGGACGAGGGTAGACAGTTTTAGCAGAAGACCAATCAATAGGATGACTGTGATCCTGACATGACAGAAAAGAGCATTATTAGTGTCGGCAAGCCTAACACTATTTTGTGCTCCTGAGTCTGTCAGAAAGAGATCGGCCAGCCCGAAGTACTGAAGAGGACAGGAGGAGCAAGAAATAGAGTAGACACCAGGAGAATCTGTGGAGGGGGGGGGGTATGAACAGATTAGTGCGAAGAGTGTTATCTGACGAAAGGTAAGTTTGATGTTTTAAGGAACGGGAGAGTTGCGAGATTAGAAGACCAGAGATGTGGGGAAGGCAGAGGACATAATAATGCTCTTTCTGTCATGTCAGAGATCACAGTCATCCTTTGATTGGTCTTCTGCTAAAACTGTCTACCCTACGTCTAACTTTCATAGTCACCTCTGGTTGAATCCTCCCTTATACACACCTTTTCCTGTATGAATCTTTACCTTTTTTCTGTTGATGCTTTCCCTCTCATTACATTGTTAAATGCTCTAAACCAGAAACCCGTGACTTAACCTGATTCCTTCCCCCCTTTTTTTCTTCCCTCTTCTTCTTTTTTCTCCTATGGG
>WNWK01034304.1:0-20525 GCA_009830355.1 Cherax destructor | reverse complement strand
AAGCTGATATAAAGTTTGCATCAAGTATTTTACGACATAAAAACTTCGTATAAGCGTCCTGCTCTGGAGATGACAACACTCAGAAAATATACATTATACTCCTTTCCAAATTTATTTATTCCAAAATATATAATAATTTATAATATTTTCTTTGAGGAGAGGAAGGACTGCTGATTAAAGTTGTGTGAAGGAGAGTCAATTAGCGGAGAGAGAGATGAGAGGGAGAGGAGGAGATCTCTTCACCAGATTATATGAATACTTCACAAATATTAAACGTCTCCCAGCTCTTGCCTTATGTCTTAATAGACCAACCTTCCATTAACTTCGTACCAAGCAAATGTTCTCATTCATTCATATTATATATATATATATATATATATATATATATATATATATATATATATATATATATATTGTGTGTGTGTGTGTGTGTGTGTGTGTGTGTGTGTGTGTGTGTGTGTGTGTGTGTGTGTGTGAGTGTGTTTGTGTAAGCGAGTGTTTAGGGAGTTTTAAACCAGTGAAAGAATAATTGTTGTTGGGGGACCACCTAAATGTTAAAATGGGAGAAATCAGTGTAGAAGACCCAAGAGTTAAGTTTGGAGTGGCAACAGTAAAGGATAATGAGGAACTCTAGTTGAATTATTAATATTAAGATGTTTTGTAATAAGTAATACTTATTTTAAGAAAATGAGAATAAATAAATTTACGAGATACGATATACAGCGTAATGACAGTTGTTTGTTAGACTATGTATTAGTTAATGGAAGGTTGACTGGTAGATATTTTGGATGGGCATGTTTTAACCTCTTATTCTCCCCATGTACTCCTCCCTCCGTAAATCATTTCTGCAGTGTATAAGCCTCATGCTAACTTTTTCTCCCTTACCAACCTTTTTACTTAATAATTCCCAATCATTCTTCAACCCATACCTACAACCGTCTGCTACACACTCTAACATTGCATTCTTAAACTGACCCTATACAACTTCGACCTGCTCCTCATTACCTGTACCATCCCTAGGTCACCTTTATCCTTCTTGCGGTCATACACTTTTACTTCTCTTTTACCCACTAATGACATTGTACCCATCTACTTCTTACTCTTACTTTAGCTACCATTAAATAATGAACTAATACATATCGCCCCATTAAAGGTGTCGTGGGGGAGTGCAGAACGAGAGCCACTGAGAGAATGGGTGACGCTTTTATTAATTTTCATATGAAAAAAAATGGAAGATTAATAGTTTAGACAAAATGGGGAGGAAATCGACTAGGCAGTTTAAAACGAAAGAAAGGAAATGCTAGATAGGAAGATGGAGGTAATGTTTTAACAGGTTGTTATATGTTGCTGAAGAGAGGGAGGCATTGATTTCATTCAGTGGACAAGGCTCTATAACATCTTATAGGAGTGAGGAAGTGCCAGAAGTGAGTGTGCGAGAAGTGCATAAGGCAGTGGGTAGAATTAGTGTATACCAGCTGGGACAGATGGGATTTAGACACAGATGGAGTGGTTGGGTATTTGTTCATTATATGTATGAAAGAAGGGGGTACCTGGGAATGGGCAGTAGTTTTCCTGTCCATAAGGAAAGAACAGCGTATGAACTACAGGGAAATAAACCTGTTAAATATATCGGGTAAAGTTATGGTAGAATAATGATCTAAAAATTAGGAATAAGACAGAAAGATTGCAGACCAACACAGAGGATTTAGGAAGAGAGGTGAATGTGTAGATGAAGTATTTACAATGATGCCTGTAGGTGAACAATATGTAAATAAAAGTAAGAAGCTTTTTGTTGCATTTATGGGTTAAGATGAGGTTATAAAACAAATGAACGCTATAGTGTTGGGAGAGATGTGGGATAAAAAATAGCAACCGATAAAAAGCGGGAGTTGTAACTATTGCTCTGTCGATGACACAACTCTGTTGAGAGATTTTGAAAATAATTTACAAAGATTGGTTAATGAATTTGGGAGGATATGTAAAAGAAGGAAATTTAAAGGCAATCATACAAACGAACAAGGTCATGAAAGCAACAAAAAAGTCTGTGCAATAAACGAATGGATATCAGAGTGGACGGAGGGAATATGGATGAAGTGAATGTATTCAGATATCTGGGAGTGGACATGTCGGCAGATGGGTCTATGAAAAGGTGAACCATAGAAAAGAGTGAGAAAAAAAGAGGTAAGTGATATGTCAAGGCATCCGTGGAAAAGAATAAGTTTATCTGTGGAGGCAAAAAGGGAAATATAGCAGAGTATAGTGGTACCAACACTTTTCTATGGGTTTGAAGCATGAGCTGTAAACGTTGCAGCGAGGAGGAGGCTGGAGGCAGTGAAAGTGTCATGTTTGAGAGCAATGTGTAGTATGAATATAATGCAGAGAATTTGGACATTAGTAAACAGTGTGGGGTTACCAAATGTATAATTCGGAGGACTGAGGAAAGAATTGTTGAAGTGGTTTGGGTATTTAGAGAGGATGGAGCGGAATAAGATGGCTAAAATGGCAAATATATATATATATATATCTGAGTTGGAGGGAAGGAGGGGTAGGGTTCGCCACAGGGAGGGTTGGAGAGAAGGAGTAAAGGAAGTTTTGAGTACTAGGGGCTTGAACATCCAACAGGCTTGTGTTAGCTGATTGGATCAGAGTGAATGAAAACAAGTGATGTGTTTGAGGTGATGTTGGAGTGAGCAGGGTAACATTTATATAGACTATCAAGAAAACCATAATAAACTATTGTCATTTTTTAATGTCCTGGTACTGGTAATGTGACAAACTTGAGCCACCAGGTACTATAATGGCTAGTATCTCAGAACCTGAGCCACCAGGTACTCAAATGGCTAGTAGCTCAGAACCTGAGCCACCAGGTACTCTAGTGACTACTATCTCAGAACCTGAGCCACCAGGTACTCTAGTGACTACTATCTCAGACCCTGAGCCACCAGGTACTCTAGTAACTATCTCAGAACCTGAGCCCCCAGGTACTCTAGTGACTAGTATCTCAGAACCTGAGCCACAGGTACTCTAGTGACTAGTATCTCAGAACCTGAGCCACCAGGTACTCTAGTGACTACTATCTCAGAACCTGAGTCAACAGGTACTCTAGTAACTAATATCTCAGAACCTGAGCCACCAGGTACTCTAGTAACTATCTCAGAACCTGAGCCCCCAGGTACTCTAGTGGCTAGTATCTCAGAACCTGAGCCCCCAGGTACTCTAGTGACTAGTATCTCAGAACCTGAGCCACCAGGTACTCTAGTGACTAGTATCTCAGAACCTGAGCCACCAGGTACTCTAGTGACTACTATCTCAGAACCTGAGCCACCAGGTACTCTAGTGACTACTATCTCAGAACCTGAGCCACCAGGTACTCTAGTAACTAATATCTCAGAACCTGAGCCACCAGGTACTCAAGTAACTATCTCAGAACCTGAGCCACCAGGTACTATAGTGACTAGTATCTCAGAACCTGAGCCCCCAGGTACTCTAGTGACTAGTATCTCAGAACCTAAGCCACCAGGTACTCTATTGACTACTATCTCAGAACATGAGTCATCAGGTACTCTAGTAACTACTATCTCAGAACCTGAGTTACCAGGTACTCTAGTGACTAGTATCTCAGAACCTGAGCCCCCAGATACTCTAGTGACTAGTATCTCAGAACCTGAGCCCCCAGGTACTCTAGTAACTACTATCTCAGAACCTGAGTTACCAGGTACTCTAGTGACTACTACCTCAGAACCTGAGTCACCAGGTACTCTAGTGACTAGTATCTCAGAACCTGAGCCACCAGGTACTCTAGTGACTAGTATCTCAGAACCTGAGCCACCAGGTACTCTAGTGACTACTATCTGAGAACCTGAACCACCAGGTAATCTAGTTACTAGTATCTCAGAACCTGAGCCACCAGGTACTCTAGTGACTACTCTCACAGAACTTGAGTCACCAGGTAATCTAGTGACTAGTATCTTAGAACCTGAGTCACCAGGTACTCTAGTGACTAGTATCTCAGAACCTGAGTCACCAGGTACTCTAGTGACTAGTATCTAAGAACCTGAGCCACCACATACTCTAGTGACTAGTATCTCAGAACCTGAGCCATCAGGTACTCTTGTGTCTAGTATCTTAGAACCTGAGTCACCAGGTACTCTAGTGACTAGTATCTCAGAACCTGAGCCACCAGGTACTCTAGTGACTAGTATCTCAGAACCTGAGCCACCAGGTACTCTAGTGACTAGTATCTTAGAACCTGAGTCACCAGGTACTCTAGCGACTATTATCTTAGAACCTGAGTCACCAGGTACTCTAGTGACTAGTATCTCAGAACCTGAGCCACCAGGTACTCTAGTGACTACTATCTCAGAACCTGAGCCACCAGGTACTCTAGTGACTACTATCTCGGAACCTGAGCCACCAGGTACTCTAGTAACTAATATATCAGAACCTGAGCCACCAGGTACTCTAGTAACTATCTCAGAACCTGAGCCCCTAGGTACTCTAGTAACTATCTCAGAACCTGAGCCACCAGGTACTCTAGTAACTATCTCAGAACCTGAGCCACCAGGTACTCTAGTAACTATCTCAGAACCTGAGCCACCAGGTACTCTCGTAACTAATATCTCAGAACGTGAGCCATCAGGTACTCTAGTAACTATCTCAGAACCTGAGCCCCCAGGTACTCTAGTGAAAAAGTATCTCAGAACCTGAGCCACCAGGTACTCTAGTGACTACTATCACAGAACCTGAATCATTAGGTACTCTAGTGACTAGTATCTTAGAACCTGACTCACCAGGTACTCTAGTGACTAGTATCTCAGAACCTGAGTCACCAGGTACTCTAGTGACTCCTATCTCAGAACCTGAGCCACCAGGTATTCTAGTGACTAGTATCTCAGAACCTGAGCCACCAGGTACTCTTGTGTCTAGTATCTTAGAACCTGAGTCACCAGGTACTCTAGTGACTAGTATCTAAGAACCTGAGCCACCACATACTCTAGTGACTAGTATCTCAGAACCTGAGTCACCAGGTACTCTAGTGACTACTATCTCAGAACCTGAGCCACCAGGTACTCTAGTGACTAGTATCTCAGAACCTGAGCCACCAGGTACTCTAGTGACTAGTATCTCAGAACCTGAGCCACCAGGTACTCTAGTGACTAGTATCTCAGAACTTGAGTCACCAGGTACTCTAGTGACTAGTATCTTAGAACCTGAGTCACCAGGTACTCTAGTGACTACTATCTTAGAACCTGAGTCACCAGGTACTCTAGTGACTAGTATCTCAGAACCTGAGCCACCAGGTACTCTTGTGTCTAGTATCTCAGAACCTGAGTCACAAGGTACTCTAGTGACTAGTATCTCAGAACCTGAGCCACCAGGTACTCTAGTAACTACTATCTCAGAACCTGAGCCACCAGGTACTCTAGTGACTAGTATCTTAGACCCTGAGCCACCAGGTACTCTAGTGACTAGTATCTCAGAACCTGAGCCACCAGGTACTCTAGTGACTACTATCTCAGAACCTGAGCCACCAGGTACTCTAGTGACTAGTATCTCAGAATCTTAGAACCTGAGCCACCAGGTACTCTAGTGACTAGTATCTTAGAACCTGAGCCACCAGGTACTCTAGTGACTAGTATCTCAGAACCTGAGCCACCAGGTACTCTTGTGTCTAGTATCTCAGAACCTGAGTCACAAGGTACTCTAGTGACTAGTATCTCAGAACCTGAGCCACCAGGTACTCTAGTAACTACTATCTCAGAACCTGAGCCACAAGGTACTCTAGTGACTAGTATCTTAGACCCTTGAGCCACCAGGTACTCTAGTGACTAGTATCTCAGAACCTGAGCCACCAGGTACTCTAGTGACTAGTATCTCAGAACCTGAGCCACCAGGTACTCTAGTGACTAGTATCTCAGAACCTGAGCCACCAGGTACTCTAGTGACTAGTATCTCAGAACCTGAGCCACCAGGTACTCTAGTGACTACTATCTCAGAACCTGAGCCACCAGGTACTCTAGTGACTAGTATCTCAGAATCTTAGAACCTGAGCCACCAGGTACTCTAGTGACTAGTATCTTAGAACCTGAGCCACTAGACACTCTAGTAACTAGTATCTCAGAACCTGAGCCACTAGACACTCTAGTAACTAGTACCTCAGAACCTGAGCCACCAGATACTCTAGTAACTAGTATATCAGAATCTAAGCCACCAGACACTCTAGTAACTAGTATCTTAGACCCTGAGCCACCAGACACTCTAGTAACTGGTATCTTAGACTCTGAGCCACCAGACACTCTAGTAACTAGTGTCTTAGAACCTGAGCCACCAGACACTCTAATAACTAATATCTTAGAACATGAGGTACTAGACACTAGTAACTAGCATCTCAAAACTTTAATAATGAAACTCCAGCCAAGCTAATTACGTAAACAAGTGCTGCTGTCACCTAACTCTCTCCTCATCCTTCACTACCCTCATCCAGCTGTACTCTCCGCCATCACTACCCTCATCCATCTCTAATCTCATCAATTCCTACCTTCATCCATTTCTCTCGTCCATCTATACTCTCATCCATTACTACCGTCATCCACCTTTATTCTCATCCATCACTACCTTCATCCATCTCCCTTCAATTACGAACACAGGTGTAGATTATTTGACCTGCACACGTTGCTGTAACACGATAACTACTTAGGAACGAGCAAAAAGGCAGCAGAGAGAGTAAATGATTGTATTCCTTCACCAAAAACAAGCTGGTATTTACAATACGTATATAGCGTATGTACAATATTTACAGCTATGTATAACGAGGCGAATGCCAGCACTAGACACTGTGAGAACCATAGCCACTAGCTGGGAAGGTAAGTCTGCCAAGGCTGCTTCACGAGTGTACCACATCGCTTCATAGCTTTAACGGGCTTCCTTGTGTTTGGCTAGTTTAACCAAGGTACTGGTATAATGATGAGACCGCTATTTGTTAAACCCTTGGCACCTGGTTCACTGGTCGGGAGGCATGACTATATGGGTGTGAAATACGCTGCCACACCCTCACCCAAAAGGGATGTAATAGTTAGGACTAGGCATCCTCCATGGCACGAAAAACTCATGGAACCGCCTTGCCTCTCAACCATTGAACTCATTAAGTAGTGTTCAACTCAAAAGTGAAGCTGGTGGAGGTTCAACACACTTGTGAACGGAAGCAAGTGTCCCCTTATTAAAAAACATTATGGCCAGATTAATTCAAAATTTACTTTGTGACCATAAGGGAAAAAAAGAGCTTACTACTCATTTTGTCCCTAAAACATTCTAACAAATTCAATTCTGGAGAGGGCGTCAGCCGGCACATTTTCTCTGTCGGCTGTGGAGATACTGTACAGTTGCAACCGTAGTATCCAATGCATAAATCGCGTGTTCTTGTTCTTCGTTGAGCTGAGGTACGTCAGAGGCTTGTAGTCACTGAAGACGATGACCACATCATCGATGACAACTGATAGGCCTGGTATTCGGCTGAGTATTATGCCATATGTGGAAAATATCGGTATTTTCCAGGACTGATATGACCCCCCAGGTGGGGAAATGTAGGGAAGGGGGGAGACTACACCTAGAGTGGTGTCAATTCTGTATACACTTAATTACTAAGAATTAGCCTCGTACTCTTAGGCTAATTATACATTACAATTAATACATTAGTACTACATATATTTAAGCTAAGTTATAGTCGTTAGCTTACTGTAATAATTATACGTCCCATACATTAATTATGCCATAGGCACCCCAGCCAGTCAGTTTCATTTCTGGCAGGAAGAGCCGACGGCGAGTAGTCCCAGAAAATCTAGTGACCGAGACACACAAATCCCCGGCCGTGAGCGGTAAATTACTAATCGTGTAACTTACGTACCAGCCGCGTGCAGGAACCCTCGGTAACAGGAGCAGGCAGCTGTGACTGACTCACCAGGTATTTCTCAGGTGATTCCCGGCCTTCTGCCTCCATATAGGTATTAGAGACCTTGAATATTCATCTGTATTATGAATAGTCGTGCGGGGATTGGCCACCCACAACCTGCACAACCTTGCTTTCAAAGTGTGACCAGGCCCAGGTTCCTGGACCAACACCTTATGTTGGTCCACCATGTGGGTTAAAGGAGCGAAATTTAGAAGTTTTATCATACCTCTGTTTCATGTTTAGAGCGGATTTTAAGTTGGCCCTAGCCGGCTGTTGGCCACGTGCAACCTCAATGAAGAATCGTAGGGTGTTTTTGCAAGCGTCTTCTCCCATTCATCCTTCCTTGAGCACGTGTAGGAGGCCTGTCACATTATGCCCAAAAATCAGCTCAAAAGAACTGTACCTAGTTGATTCCTGCACAGTTTCTCACATTACGAATAGCAATAGAGGAAGTAATTCATCCCAGTCTGTAGAAAAATGCATGCAATACATACGCATCATACGTGTTAGGTTTGGTGAAACCTTTGTAAGGCAACTTGGGACTGAGAATGATTGGCAGTGGACAGTTTTTTATTAAATTCTAACGTACTTAAAACTTCTCTGAATGCTTTTACTGTAAAATTTGTACCCTGGACACTCTGGACAGATTAGGGAATGCCAAAGTGGGAAATAAACTTAACGAGGGCTTTAAGAATGGCTTTATTTTTTATGCTATGCATAAGTACTGCCTCAGGATACCTAGTAGTTTTATCAAGAATGGTAAACAGTTATTAGTTACCTGACTTGGCCTTTGGTAATGGTCTCACACAGTCGATAATTAGATTCACAAATGGCTCTCCATCAGCAGGTGTGGGATGAAGTGTTGTGGGTTTAATATAGTGCCTGGGAGCATCCACTTTCTGACACTCACAATAGGAACTGATGCAACTACTCACATCTTGTCTTATACCTGACCAATAAAAGTTATTTAAGATCCTGTAAAGAGTTTTAGTGACACCCAAATGTCCTCCTAAGGAAGAATTGTGAGCTATTTTCAGAACCTGAGTTCAGGATTTCTTTAGAACTACCAGTCTGTCTGGTAGTTCTTACTAGTCTCTGAACACATGGGGAAGTCATTTTTAATTTCATATTTAACCAGGTGATTTGAGTTGGATTCGCCTGTGGCAGCTTTAAGAGTGGAGGCTAAGGAGGAATCTCTTTTTTTTGCTCTTCCCGAAAGGACAGTTCCTTGGGCATTGTAACAGAAACGTCTGACAATCCTGCGACCCTGGAATAGGAAGGTTTGATCAGGGACTTGTCACTATGTTTATGAGGCCCTGGCCACTTTTCCTCAAAAAAATAAATTGTCAAGCCTTAGATCGTAGACCCCCAAGGATAGGTCAACATTATTTTTAGATATTCCTTTAAACATTGCCTGACTTATGGTCAACATTGGAGAAGAGGCTTCGGTGGTTACTATGGGCTCGGGAAAGCATCTACAATTTAGAATATTATTGCCAAGCAATAATACAGCATCTTTCATGGGAAATCTCCCAGACACACCTAAGGTTGGATATCCAGTGTAATACTGACTTTATAAAAAAATTATGCAAATGAGCAGAAAACACCGTTCTCCCATAGGCTTCTAATAACACTGAGGAGTTTAATGAGGTCTCAGAAACTGGAAGTACTCCCTCTTGTAAAAGGAAGCAATATTTCCCAGTATCCCTGAAGGTGGATACTTCAATGGAACTTCCATATTCCTTAAGGGAAATTAAACTTTGACTATAAAAGGGTGCCATACAGGCATATATTTCCTGCTGATTTGCTTGAGCGGGAAGCACAACCATTTTTCCTAATGGTAGCAGTCTAGTTAACTTACCACTAGCAGCAAGTTTACCTAAGTTGGGGCAAGTAGCCTTTATGCGACCAGGCATCGTTTTTCATCTCCAGCCTCCTTTTTCATAATCGACCCTGAGGTCCATCCACAACGATCTCTGTAAATACCAGGCTGCTGGGAAGAAACGTTAAAGGCCACTCGGACAAGGAGCTGTTGGCCTCAAATATGTCAGCGTTTTCACAAAATGGCGGAACGTGGAAAGAGGAGTGAATATGGTCTGTGTCGAGGTCCTCAAGGGTGCTGTTTATCCCAGCAATGCTGATGTTCTGCTTCCAGCTATAATCCGGGATATTTATGGCATACAGCACAAAGAGCTTTATGGAATATCGTTAAATGGTACTTCCAGGATCTTTGTTAAGCTGTTGATGGCGAGTGTTTATGACAGAGTGGTAGACCGGTTCCATGATCGATGATTAGAAGTGACCCCGGCAGTGGATGTTATATTGAAAGATGTTTCCAGATATTACTAGTGGATTTGTATATGTAATGTTCCCTTTGAGGCTGGGGAACTCAACATCCGGGAAGTCTTTGAGAAATATGGTGTCATCCATGAAGGTACAGTGGGGCATTGGATGCAGGGTTTCTACGCCGCTTTCCGGAGAGATCGTTTAAACTCAAAATGACCTTGAGACATCAAATTCCATCCTATGTGATTATGGAAGAATTCAAAATGCAGGTTTATGTTACGTACTTGGGGCAACTGTGTACGTGCCGCATATGTGGGTCCAGAGGGCATATGGCAGTAGACTGTACTGGAAGGACGTATCATCAGTCATATCGGCGTACTGACAACGACAGGCGTGATAAGAAGGATGATGATAATGGACGGAGCTGTGAGGACGTGAGCATGGTGGAGTCGGCCAAGTGGAGTGCAGAGGTAGAGGCGGCTGAGGCACGGGTATATACCTTACCTGATAGTGTGCTGCAGCAGGGGATTGTGGAGAGTGAGGGGACCCCAGAACGATTGGGATTGGAATTGGGGGATCTGCAGCATTTGTTACCTAGTTCTTTGGAGGACCTGACGACCCCGATTGTAAGTATGAGTGGAGTAGTGCCTGAGGAGAATGTGATGGAGACAGTGGAAAAGTGTGTGAATGAGGTTGTGGAGGAGATAATCCTACCTGTCAAGGTTGTTAGTGCGGAAGTGCATTGTTATCATGATGGTGAGGGCATGGAGGTCTCTGAATCCTCCAGGAAAAGGCCTGGTGAGCCTGAAGAGGAGGACATATTAACACCTGCACAAAGGGCCAAGAAACCTTGGGTGGAGGTAGCCCGTGGGGTAAGGGTGGTTTGAGAAGCAAGGATGTTTGTATGGACAGTAAAAAGCATATGGATAGTGTGAATGATAAGACCAGTGATAAGGGTGTCAAGGCAGGGATTGTTAAAGATAGTGTGCAGAAATTGCAAAGACACCGAGGAAAACCCCCGATGCAACGTTCAGGTGCCTTAATATAAATGTCAATGGCCTCCGGTCTGAGGTCAAGAGGAGGTGGCTGGAGGTAACATTGAAAAGGATGAAAGTAGATTTGTGTATAATACAGGAACATAACTATCGTAATAAATTAGACACATATGCTACACTTGGGTATTTTTATTGAGGAAACGTTTCGCCACACAGTGGCTTCATCAGTCCAATACAAAGTAGAAATGTGTAAGGAGAGGAGGAGTTTGAGGTAATCAGTCCCTCGGCCTGGAGTCGATGTGTTCAGTCCATCAATCTTGTAGAAAGTACAGCATAGAGCCATAGAAGTGACTTATATACTGTAGTCAGGTGAGGCGAAGCAGGAGGAGGCGGGGTCATAGTGGTACCATCCACTAGTCAAAGTAGGTCTTCGTCCAAAGGTTGGACAAGTGTTGAAGAATTCGTTTGTATCAAGATCCCAAGATGTTGCTGTGTCAGACAGGATGTGGATGTAGATGAATGGTTCAGAGAACCGACAAGTTATAAATTAGACACATACAACACTTGGGTATCTTTATTGAGGAAACGTTTCCTCAATAAAGATACCCAAGTTTTGCATATGTGTCTAATTTATAACATGTCGGTTATCTGAACCATTCATCTACATAACTATCGCGTTGGGTATGAATTGCGTGTGAATGGGTTCCAGGTGGGTCGGCTAATTTCAAGGGTGGGGTGGCAATAGGAATCCGGGAGTCCAGTCCCTTTCGACTATTAACATGGGAGGAGGGGGTGGGGGTAAGATGGTACATATAGAGGGATTCTGGGGTGAATATAGGGTGATGTTTGTGGGAGTTTACATGCCGGCCGTGAATTGTAGGAAAGTGAAGGAGGACTTTATTAGGGATACTTTGATATATGGGTTGCATGGTATGCCAGTCATTACCGTTATAGGAGGTGATTGGAACTGCGTAATTCGACGCAAGGATGTAGAACCCTGGGGGGCAGGCTGTATATTGGTGATGGGTGGAAAGTTGAGCACACCTTTGTGAGACATGGGTATGCAGCTCGCTTGGACAGGGTATATGTTTCCAAGGTGGTGCATGTGGTACGTATACAGAATATAGATGTTGGGTTTTCGAACCATAGTGGTGTGTTGGTAGATTTAAATTGGATAGGAGTGGTGAAGACATATCAAAGTTTTTGGAAAATGAACTTGAGGTTTTACATAACGATGGTAGCCGGGAAAATTTTGCGGAGTGGTGGACAGTGCTATGGGGGGATGGAAAGCGGGAGGGAGACATCACACGGTGGTGGCATAAACAAGCGAAACAGGCTATCAAAGATTACTATCAAAGGGAGGCTCAAATTGATGGTCAATACCAGTACGGATTACAGCGTTATCTAGAGGAACAATTAAGGGGATATAATGACAGGGGAGCGGGGACACATCAGGTGGAGGTGGCGGGATTGAAAGAACAGCTGCTCGTGGTGCAGAATGAAAGGTTTCATGCTTTCAGGATATGACATTACTGTCGGTGAGAGTGCATGAGGAGATCGGGAGTTATCAGGTGGGGCAGGTACTTAGATCAAGGGAGAGTATCAGTTGCTATGCTGATATGTGGTTTCAGGGATATTTACAAAGTAGAGAGGGAGGGGAAGAAGCCAGGGAGGCAGTTTTAGAGGGTATTATGCCCAGAATAGGGAAGGATGAATGGCGGGGTATGGATGATGTAATTTTTGAAGAGAAAGTTTGGATTGCAATACAGGGGGTGCAGGAGCATAAGGCACCCGGTATAGATGGATTGCCGAGTGATTTTTATATTGTTAATTGGGTGGCAATGCGGGAATGTCTGACGAGTGTGTTTAATAGAATGAAGGATGATGGTGTCATGGGGGGGACCAGAATATAGGAGTGGTGGTGCTGGTACCAAAGGGAAAGGAGGCGACAACAATAAAGAATTATTGTGCTATATCTCTCCTATGTGCTGACTATAAAAATTTTGCACGTATATTAGCTAATAGAATGAAGCGTGTATTGGGTGTTGTAATAGCATGAGGTCAACGGCGAATACCGGGGTGCAATATGAGAGAAGGGCATTGTCAAATTAGGGAATTTATTGAGAATAGAGCAGGGGGGGAGGGGTGTTGACAGTGGATTGGGAGGGTGCGTATGATTGTGTGGAAAGAGAAATGTTAGTGAAAGTAATGGAAAAACAGGGCTTTAGTAGTTGGGTCATTAGATGGGTTGAAACATTGTATGCGGGGGCGTGTGTGCATGTACAGGTAAATGGGAAAGTGGGGCAGGAGGTTCGAATGGAGAGGGGTTTGCGACAGGGCTGTCCCCTGTTGTAAATTCTCTTTGCGTGTGTGCAAGACCCTTTTTATAGATTGATTCAGGATGGGGTAAGAGAAGACGTGGAAGAGCTTGGCAGTGCGACTGGCATCACAGGATATGTCGATGACACCACCATTTTAGTGGGGAATGCAGAGGGATTGGGTAATGTAGGGGCTATAATAGGAGTTTTTGGGAGTGCAATGGGATTGAGAGTAAATAAAGCAAAATCGAAATTATTGGAGGTGGGGGCGTGGGTGGGGGGCGTTGGGGATGAGGTATGGATGGGTGATAGTTGATAGTTTGAAGATATGTGGTGTGGTATTCTGTATGTATGTGTGTAAAGCTAGGATATTAAATACGGAGGCGGTAGTGGGTGCGGCGGTAGGTAAAATGAGTGGGTGGAAGCCAGGGGACGTAACACTGCTGCAAAGGGTAATTGTTGTGAATATGTCGGTATATAGTAAATTGTGGCATGTGTCGGCCGTATATCCATTGGTGACGGAAGATGTCATAATGCTGCAAAATCGAGTCATATGGTATATATGGGGATATGGGAAACATTGGTTGTCCAAGGAGGTGGTAATGAAGAGGCGGGGTGTGGGTGGAATGGGGTTGCTGCCTTTGCAGCAGATGTTAATAGGGATGTATGTAAAACACAGATTCTTAGGTGTGGCTGGGGTGGGAGGGAGAAAGGTGGGAAGGGTTATGAATGAGGTTTGTAGATGGTGGCAGGGAAAGGACCTGATGTTATATGAGGATATGTTGTGTACACTCATGGCTGTGAGGGAGCCGTCTAGGGTGAAGGTGAGTAAATTAGCGAGGGTGGGGAGAGGCAGGGGGCAGTGTCTAGGATTGGTATTAGGGGAGTCGGTGTTCCCTATGTATAACTGGAGGAGTGTATGGAGTAGTTTCTGAAAGTTGCGGATACCATCGTTAGTACAGGATACTGTGTATCATTTTCTACATGGGATATTGGCTTCAAGGGAGGTGTTGTATAATATGGGATTGGTAAGGGAACGAGCTGTTTATTTTTGCGAGGAGCTAGGGCATCTGAGGTTATGGTTTGGAATGTGCTTCGATTGGTGGGAGGAGGGGGATTAGCGGCAGTGAGAGTATTAAGCTTTGATATTGTGGGAGTTAGTAGTGAGGTGAGACGAGCTATTATGTATTTGGCTGTCGATTTTATATATATCTCGTGGTCAATGAAACAAGTTAGAGGAGCGATCAGGATCAGGGCCATGGCCACATGTTTTTATAGGATGTGTCTAAGAAATCGGGGTATATATGGGAGAGCATGGGAGAGGGCTGTTCCTGAGGCATATAGAGAAATAACGGTGGGGAAATTATTAGAGTTAAGGTAACACAGTATACTGGGGACTGGATTCTCAGGTGAGGTGGGGATAAATTTCTGCGTGAGTTGTAAATCTTTGGGATGGGGAGGAAGTCCGTTTGATTGCATTTACGTTTTAGCATGTAAAGCTTGACTTTAAGGATCACTGGCAGTATGAGTGATGGATATATGGAGTTTGGTTATGTGAATTCTTATCAGATGTGCCCTTGATAAGGTTGGTAGGGTGACAGTATATTGTATAATCTATGTTATGGCATAGGGTTTCCTATTGGTTGCGATGCCTATTAACACTTCAAGAACTTAATTGTCAATTGTGCTAGGAATTAATGTTATATATTTGTTTGTTCTCTTGGGATCTTAGTGATCCTTTATGTGTATGGTATACATTTGGTTAGAATGTACTGGCTTACTTGTATATGTTAGTGTATCGAGTTAGAATCATATTAAGATGTATTTAATTTAGGCTGTGTACTGAGTGGGGGGGGAGTTCATGGTAGCAGGGTTGGCTACTTAGCTGGAATAACAGTACTCTTACAGCATGGGGGTTGTACCAAGTGCAGACCTGAGTATATGGAGAAGACGATATAATGTACATATGTTAGGATGTGTTGTTTATATAAACCTATATCTGGTGAAACTTAATTGTTAGGGATCTCATTTTGAAGAGATCCTGACCCTTTAGTTCTGATTAGTGCATTGAGTGGCAGGTTCTGATCGATGGGTCATGGTGTTTCAACAATACTAACTCATAAGGATATGTCCTGCCATTGTATAATGTGATTGTCATTCTACGTTACTTAGTAGCGTTGCGGCGATGCCCATACTTATTTTGAGAAGTTTTATGATATCTTGTTCATTGTTCCAAAAATTATGGTCATTTGTACAAGTGTATATTATCATACATATGTTTGTTCTTAGGGACCTTGGTGACCCTTTATGTGTAAGTTATTACATAATTCCGCGTCCAGCATTGGTGGTGTGCAGACGTGTTGGTCAACCCATAGCGGCAGCTCTGGGCAACTTCCTTTTCTGCAAAGATGGCTGACGGCTACAGGCGGAGAGTAAACACAGTTTGTGTTGACCTCATACAAGGAGCGATTTACCCTATGAATGCGAGCGATTCTCCGGGACATTTTTGGTGTGTCGCATGCAGATCTTTACGGCATATCAAGGAATAGGGCGAAGAGAATCTTCGTTAAATTTGTCAGCACAGAGGTGTATCAACGAGTGGTCGACGCCTACCAGGAGCGAAAGATGATGGTAAATCCTGGAGTGGAGGTATGCCTTAAGGATGTATCCGCCATCTACAAATGGATCAAGGTACATAACGTCCCGTTTGAGGTGGGACCGGAGGACATCCGGGACGTCTTCCAGCACTTTGGTGTTCATGCCGTGAATATAGGCAGATGGGAGCAGGGGCTTTATGCGGGATTATTGGAAGGCTCTTACTCTGTTAAAATGACTTTGAGAAAGCCCATACCATCGTATGTTAATAATAATAATAATAATAATAATAATTTTTATTTGGACATGATACAAAGAATTACATTTGGTTATTGAGATTACAAGAGGTGTACATGCCAAAAGCCCCTAGTGTGCAGGGCATTTTGGGCAGACTTAAAATTAACTTAAAACTAGATTGTAAGAATTATTGTAGATAGTATACAATGAGTAAAGGTGAGTATTTAAGCTATGAAATTTGAACATAGTTTTTACTTTTGTCTTCATTATAAAATTAATTAAATCAGATTAAACAAATTAAAGCAATAGTAATAATAAAATAATAAAAAGTTATGGTTGATAATTTATAAAATAAGTAAAGTTGCTTATCAAGTTTTAAAGTTTGAATATAAGTTGAACATATCAATTAATTGTAGCAATTTATTGCAGCAATGCAACTAATTGAGTGAGATAACAATTTAAAACAATTAATTGCATTGCAGTTAGTTTACGTGGTCATTATAATATAAGTGTTGGGAATAATTAGCTAAGTAAGTATTATTCATAACAGGTTTTACATTCATTCATTCAATCGTTCATTCATACATTACATTGACTTTAAAGTCAGGTTTTACGTTAAGTGATTATTCTACTTTGCTGGGAATGGTTGATATGGAGCAATTATCTTTGGGTGAGAAGGTGGTTTTTAGCATCGTTTTGAATTGGGGTACAGGTAGGGTTTCTTTGGCAATGACAGGTAATGAATTCCAAATTTTCGTGCCTTTTATGTGCATTGAGTTTTTACATAGTGTTAGGTGGACACGGGAACATCGAGGAGTGATCTGTGTCTAGTGTTATGGTCATGTGTCCTGTTAAAATTAGTAAGGAGAAGTTTGAGTGGTGGGTTAATATCTGCATAGAGTGTTCTATGTATGTAATAGGCACAGTAAAAAGTATGGATGTCTTGTATGGTGAGTAAGTTTAGGTTTTGAATATTGGTGGGGTATGTTGCCTGGAGTGAGAATTTGTTATCATTCTAACTGCTGCCTTTTGTTGTGTTATTAGTGGTCTGAGATGAGTTATTGATGTAGAGCCCCATGCGCAGATTCCATAGGTGAGGTAGGGGTAAATGAGTGAGTGATATAGGTAAGGAGAGCTGGTTGTGGAACATAGTACCGTATCTTGATAGTATTCCACGGTCTTTGAGACTTTCTTGGAGATTTGTTGTATGTGTTCTGAAATTTGAGGCCACTGTCAAGATGTATTCCTAAGAATTTTCCCTCTGTGAGTTTTGCGATAGGGACCCGTTTATCATTATGTTAAGTGGTGCGTTTGCAGCTCTGTTCCCAAACTGGATAAAATAGGTTTTATCAATATTGAGAGTAAGTTTGTTGGTCATCATCCAGGTAGATATTTTCTGCAATTCAGTATTTGCAGTGTTGGCTAGTGTGTCTGGGCTTGGGTGAGAGATAACGTATGTAGTGTCATCTGCAAAAAGTATGGGTTTGAGTAGTTGAGATGCATTTGGTAGATCGTTAATGTAAATGAGAAAGAGTATGGGCCAAGAACACTTCCTGTGGACCCCTACGGTAATAGTTTGCGTGGTGGAGCTAGCTCCATTAGTGTACACATATTGGTTTCTGTTGCTAAGGTATGATTTTAGGTAGTTTAAGGAGTGTCCGCAAACAGGTATATGTGTCATATCAAGGACAGGTGCACACGTGCAGATTGTGTGGTCAGCCAGGGCATTTTGCGGCTGATTGTGCGAGGAGACGTAAGGATCGCCGATGAGGAGGTGAGGATTCCAAACGCCGTTTGGAGGAGGGGCGAAGGGAGCAGGACATGGCTGGTGGTGAAACGAACTGTGTCAAGGAGGTGGGGCAGGTGAGGTCCCAATGGAGTGTGGAAGTGGAGCGAGAGGAAGAGGAGGCGCTGCGGAAACTGGATGGAATGGAGGACCAGCGACAGGCTCTGGAGCAGGATAAGTCACAGGAGGTCGTCCATAGTGAGGTGATTGAGGACGACATCCTGAAGGACTTGGATGAGATCCTAGGTGGTGAGGGGACGGATTTATGGCGGGATGAGGGTTTGGGATGTCAGGTGGACCAGTTGGTAACGCCCTTAGAGCAGTCTGTAAGTGATGGTGAGACTGCAACAGCAGTGCAGGTAGAGGTGGAGGTGCATCGTCAGCGGAGGAGGTGGAGGTGGAAGTTGACAAGGAGAGTCGAGGAAGAGGACGGGGAAAGAGGCGGAGAATGACATCCTTACTCCTGGTCAGTGGCCAGGAAGAAGGCATGGACGGATGTGGTGGGGTAATGCCTCTGGGGCAAGGAAGTGGAGGCACCCGTGGGTATAAAGAGGTGGTAGGTGAGAGAAGGGTAGTACTCATGTCGGACAAAATGGTAGAAATGACAGGAAGCCACCGAAAAGAAGGGAAGCCTATGCCGCTAATTTCCAGTGTCTAAGCATGAATGTGAATGGCCTCAGAAATGAGGTCAAGCGTAAATGGGTAGAGGTAACTTTACGTAGGCTTAGGATAGATGTTGTATTTTTCCAGGAGCATAATTTTAGGTGTGGGGAGTGGGGATGAGCTGGTTTTGAAGGGGTTTAGGTTGTTTGTGGGTGGGTCAGACAGTTTCAAGGGGGGTGTTGGGGTGGGGGTGAGGGAAGGTAGTCCTTTTAGTTTAGGGTCTTGGGAAGCTGGGGGAGGGGGGAGGGTAGTGAGGGTGGATGGTAGATGGGGTGTAGTAAATGTTAATTTTATTGGGGTTTACGTGCCGGGGGTATCAAATTTGAGGGTGAAGGAGGATTTCGTGCGTTCAGAATTAATTTACGCCTTCCGGGGTTTGCCTCAAGTAGCCATAATTGGAGGGTATTGGAATTGTGTTATACGGGTCAAGGATGTGGAGCCGAGGGGTTCGAGGCAGGTCATGAGGGTTTTGTGTGATGTGTTGTGTGCAGTGGGTGTCGTGGATTATCGTGGGTAGTGGGGGCGAACCGGTGGAGTACATGTTTTGTAGGGGACAATATGCTGCTCGTTTGGATAGGATATATGTGTCGAGGGTTATAGTGGTGGAGAAGGTGGAGTGTATAGACGTCGGGATGGGATGGGGCGGTGAGGTATACCAAAGTTATTGGAAGCTAATTGTTGGATTGCTGAATCGTTTGGGGGAAAGGTGGATTTTGAGGGGTGGTGGAAAGGATTGTGGGGGGGGGGTAGGGGTATCGTTGGGGTTGTGAAGTGGTGGAATGAATGTGGGAAACTTGCAATTAAGGATTTTTTTGAAAAGGTGAGTAGGGAAGATGCAAGGTATAGATTTGGATATCAACGGTATTTGGAGGGCTTACCTAGAGGTAATGCAGGGGTGGGGAGCAGGGAGGGCGTGTGGAGGATGTCAAGGCTGCTTTGAGGGAAATACAGAATGATAGGTTTAAGGTATTAAGGGTAAGGAGTGGCATGGGGAAGGTGTTGTGGGGTGATAGGGCATCGGTGGTAGTTCTGCGGCATTTTAGAAGGAGGAGGGAGGGTATGACGATAGCAGCGTTGGAAGTGGAGGAGAGTATGGGGGGTATAAGGAGGGCAGGGTTTTAAGGACGATGGAGGCGATGAGTGGGTATGCGGAGTTATGGTTTGGGGACAAATTTAGGGAGGAGGGGGGATTGTGGGCTGGGAGATAGTCTTGGGTAGTATAGAAGAGAGGGTGAGTTGCGAGGATAGGAGGGCATTAGGAGGGGTAATAACGGAGGAGGAAGTATGGGAGGTACGCATGGGAAAGACACCTGGGATAGATGGCTTGCTGGGGGAAGTGTATGTGATGTATTGGGTGTTGCGTGAGGTATTGGTGAGGGTGTTTAATGAAATGAGGGGGAGGGTTCTTGAGGAGTCAGTGCAGACAGGGGTGGTGGTGTTAGTACCTAAACAGGAGGGACCTAGGGGATTTAAGGACTATAGAGTGATTGCTTTGATGTGCACTGACTATAAGATTTTCGCAAAGATTTTGCCAAATAGGCTTAAGTGGGGTTTGAGGGGCTGGCTGCATGAGGGGCAATTTGGGATCCTGGGAAGGAGTATGAGGCAGGGCCATAGGAGAATTAAGGGTTTATAGAAGAGTGTAGTGAGGGAGTTTTGGGGTTGGATTGGGCAATGGCATATGATAGGGTGAATAGAGG
>WNWK01034303.1:0-20525 GCA_009830355.1 Cherax destructor | reverse complement strand
TTTGGAAACTTTGAACAAGTCTTGCATGAGGTAGTGAAACGAAGATTTTTTTTTGGGGGGATGTCTGACATAGCATACAGTTTTATTTTGTCCACGTTTCAAGTTGGAAAAGATTTCATTAGAAGACAAGAAAACAAACAGGTGCTTCATGAGATCAGGGGATCTGTTGCAAGCGAATCTGAGAGTGAAGAAACAGGCTGAGAAATTGTCCAAAAAGCTGAATCATTTGAATCTAAGGTAACTCCACCAGGAGGCTCCACCTATGTTGTTCATGCCTTCGTCAGCAGGAGGAGACTCACGTGACACATTCATAAGAAACCTTACTGCTCTTCCAGCACCTCACCCAACTACCTTTACTATTCTCTGGCCACTATTTACATACATCCTGTTTTCTCTCATCCTCCTCTTGATTTTGGAATGATCAAAGTTCCAGGACCGAAACGTCTTCAGCTAAGATGGCCGAAATGAAAACAAATGTTAATTTCCTCTTGTTGTCGGCAATTATTTGCCTTCATCTTAGCTCTCCGGAACTGCATTCCGCTATGAGGCAAATAATTCTCTCGGGTATTTTTTCTGTTTTGTGAGGCCTTGCTTGCTGTTTCCAATGTGGTTTTAATTATTGCTCTGTTTGTGTCTTTACATTACATTTTCGGTGTCTTGTAGCTCGCTGCTGGGTTTTAGATAATTACCTCGGGTCAGTGAGTCGTAATTGCACCTAGTAGTCATTTCCTCTCATATATTTATCTCATTTCCTCGAAACCCCATTGATTTCTTAGTAACAGTTAACATTTCTTTTCCCCTATTTTTTATTTCTTTAGTATTTCTTTTATTCTGGATAATATACTGCATCGGTTTTCCGTAAGCAAGTTTTCTCTGTGAGACCGGTGATGTTTACCGTTGTCTCTGTGATTCGTTCTTTTGATTTATATCACTTTTAGTTGATATTCTTTATGCATTTATATACTATGCACTGAACTTCTTTACTTATTACCATATTCTGGTTTGTGATGCCCTGGCTACCAGAAATTGTCTTTACTGTAGGATAACTACAACAAAGTAGTTTATCTTACGATAAACTACTTTGTACTATTGTTATCATTCTATTTTTGTTTTAGAAAGTGGTGCAAAACCTAACAAAAGTGGGACAGCATCGTCTGATTGAGACTCTCTTCAAAAGACACTGAATTGTTTACTAACGAATAAATCCCGGCGATCACCATCTGGAATTCTGTTCCTTGCTCACATGCAAGGCCGGATTAAGGCATAGGCTTTAGGGGTTGCAGCCCAGGGGCCTCCGCCAGCTGGAGGGCCTCCAGAGATTAAGTGAAAAGTGTTCACAGTTACTACTGCAAGTTTATAATTATAGTATGTTATTGTATCACTAATATGATGATCTGTTGACTGTTGTGATTATTTTTTTTCCTTTTGAACATATCACTGGGGCCTCACAATACCTGCAGCCCAGGGGCCTACACAATCTTAATCCGGCAGGTGTCAGTATAGAGGCGAGGGGACGCACTGAGGTGAGGTTAGGAGAGTCGGAACATAGAGTCGGAACATATGGTTACAGGGGATTCATATACTGAATAGTATGTGAATATTTAAAAGGAAAGAATCAGGGATGCACATGTTGGTGAAAGAGGAGGGAGTTTGTGTGTTTGGATACGAATGAATTTTGTATACATATGTGCGCATACGTTCATACACTGCATAACTGAGCACATGTACATCAGTGTCTCTATATGTGTCTGTGTCCTTGTGTATTCAAGTGCATAAAAACATTTGTCTTAACTTAAATATGAGTGTGTCTACTCACCTAACAGTGGTTGCAGGGGTCGAGTCTTAGCTCCTGGCCATGCCTCTTCACTGGTCGTTGTGTACTCACCTTGTTGTGGTTGCAGGGGTCGAATCACAGCTCCTGGCCCCCACCTCTTCACTGGCCGCTACTAGGTCACTCTTCCAGCTCCATGAGCTTTATCATACCTCTTCTTAAAGCTATATATGGATTCTGCCTCCACTACATCACTTCCCAGACAGTTCCACTTCCCGACCACTCTGTGACTGAAGAAATACTTCCTAACATCCCTGTGATTCATCTGAGTCTTTAACTTCCAACTGTGACCCCTTGCTGCTGTGTCCTATCTCTTGAACATTCTGTCTCTGTCCACCTTGTCAATTCCTCTCAGTATTTTATATGTCGTTATCATATTCCCTCTCTCCCTCCTGCCCTCCAGTTTCATTAGGTCGATTTCCTTTAACCTCTCCTCGTAGGACATTTCCCTTAGATCCGGGACCAATCTTGTTGCAAACCTCTAATTTCTCTAATTTACTTAGGTGTTTGGCTAGGTGTGGGTTCCTAACTGGTGCTGCATACTCCAATATAGGCCTAACGTACACGGTGTACGGGGTCTTGAACGATTCCTTATTGAGTTGTCGGAATGTTGTTCTTAGGTTTGCTAGGCGCCCATATGCTGCAGCAGTTATTTGGTTGATGTGCGCCTCAGGAGATGTGCCCGGTGTTATACTCACCCCAAGATCCTTTTCCTTGAGTTAGGTTTGTAGTCTCTGGCCCCCCTAGACTATACTCCGCCTTCAGTCTTCTTTGCCCATGCCCAATCTTCATGGTTTTGCACTTCGTGGGGTTGAATTCCAGGAGCCAGTTGCTGGACCAGGCCTGCAGCCTGTCCAGATCTCTTTGTAGTTCTTCCTGGACCTTGTGCGATTGAAATCTTCTCATCAACTTCAATTCATCTGCAAACAGAGATATTTCTGAGTCTATTCCTTCAGTCATGTCGTTCACATATTCCTTGATCCATTGCAGTGCCTTCCCTGTTATCCCTGCCTGGTCCTGTGTCCTACGAAGAAAGGTTAAGGGAAATCGGCCTGACGACACTGGAGGACAGGAGGGTTAGGGAAGACATGATAGCGACATACAAAATACTGCGATGAATAGATAAGGTGGACAGAGACAGGATGTTCCAGATATAGGACACAGAAACAAGGGGTCATAATTGGAAGTTGAAGACTCAGATGAGTCAAAGGGATGTTAGGAAGTATTTCTTCAGCCATAGAGTTGTGTGTGTGCGTGTGTGTGTGTGTGTGTACTCACCTAGTTGTACTCACCTAGTTGTGGTTGCAAGGGTCGAGTCACAGATCCTGGCCCCGCCTCTTCACTGGCCGCTCCTCGGTCACTCTACCCGCTCCATGAGCTTTATCATACCTCTCCTTAAAGCTATGTATGGATCCTGCCTCCACTACATCACTTCCCAGACTATTCCACTTCCTGACAACTCTGTGACTGAAGAAATACTTCCTAACATCCCTGTGGTTCATTTGAGTTTTCAACTTCCAACTGTGACCCCTTGTTGCTGTGCCCCACCTCTGGAACATTCTGTCTCTGTCCACCATGTCGATTCCTCTCAGTATTTTATATGTCGTTATCATATCCCCTCTTTCTCTCCTGTCTTCCAGTGTCGTCAGGTCGATTTCCTTTAACATCTCCTCGTAGGACATACCCCTTAGCTCCGGGACTAGTCTTGTTGCAAACCTTCGCACTTTCTCTAGTTTCCTTACATGCTTGGCTAGGTGAGGGTTCCAAACTGGCGCTGCATATTCCAGTATGGGCCTAATGTACACAGTGTACAGGGTCCTGAATGACTCCTTATTAAGATGTCGTAATGCTGTTCTTAGGTTTGCTAGGCGCCCGTATGCTGCAGCAGTTATTTGGTTGATGTGCGCCTCAGGAGATGTGCCAAGTGTTATACTCACCCCAAGATCCTTTTCCTTGAGTGAGGTTTGTAAGCTCTGTGGAGAAATTTCTCAAGGAGGGATGTATCTGCCCCCTTCAGCTTTTTCAAGCCCTTTTCAACTGAAAGGCCCAGCCCTCAGAAAGGGGCAGTGACGTCTAAGCCCAGACACAGCAAGAAATCAGGCATTTTTCATTGCTTCCTGTAGAAGTTTGGCAAGCAAGGGAAACATGCTTGATCGACACTTCCTTTATGTCAGGGCACGCCGGACGAGCGAGGGGCGAGGAGGAGATTAAATTGCATTATCACATCCCAGAGGGAACATCAACGCCGGGTTAATGGATAAAAACTCTGTTCAGCGCGTTTTTTGTGCCCACAGGAGTCTGAAACTTATAACCAATATTTGGACACTGTCAAATGTGAAGAAGGACAGAATTGGGTTAGGTTACCATGGAAATTAAATCCACCACATCTGCCTAGCAATTAGCGCATGGCTTTCGGACAAATGAAAGCACAAATACATGAGCTCAGGAAGAATCCAGAGCTGCTGACTGTCTATGATAATATCATACAAGAACAGTTAGACAAAAAATTCATTGAGGAAATAGTCGAAGATAAGTTGAAGACAGAAGCTCATTATCTACCGCACCACGGAGTCAGAAAAAAATTTGAAACCACTCCACTATGTGTTGTATACAATTGCAGCGCACGTGCAAATAAAGATGTAGCAAGCCTTAATGACTGTCTGATGACCGGACCCTCACTAACTGAGAAGCTTGGAGACGTGCTTATGAAATTTCGCTTAAGTCCATATACCTACACGGCTGATATTTCCAAAGCTTTCTTAAGAGTAGGACTACAAGAAATAGATAGAGATTATACTCGATTCTTATGGCCAGAAAATCCACATGATCCTCAAAGTCCTGTGAAAACTTATTGTTTCAAGTCAGTATTATTTGGTGCAACATCCTCTCCATTCTTACTAGAAGCTACTCTTAATACACATTTGAAGAAATCTGAAAGTCCCTTCAAAGAAATCTTAAAGAAAAGTTTCTATGTGGACAATCTTCAAGGTACTGTGAATAAAGAGGAGGATTTGAAATCCTTATACAGAGAAGCTAACAAGGAGATGAAAGAAGCAAATATGTCTCTAAGGATGTGGAATACTAATTCAAATCAATTAAGGGAACTTATCAAAGAAGATTTCCCTGAAGCTGAAATTCCTGAATGCAACAACATGCTTGGACTTAATTGGAATACACACGAAGACAATTTGAGTCTCAAAAATATAACCAATAAATCAAGCAGTACACTCACTAAACGTAGTTTACTGTCAGAGGTATCACAATGTTTTGATCCTCTAGGACTCGTCTCACCAATTACCATAAAAGGTAAAATGCTTGTGCAAGAAGCATGGAAGCTCAAAATAGGTTGGGATGAGAACTTGCCTCTAGAAATGAGTCAAGAATGGGATGAAATATCCAAGGAGTTTAAACAACTTCATCAAATTAAATTTCCCAGACAAATAGGTCAAGAGGAAACAAGTACACATTACACGTGTTCTGTGATGCGTCAACCAGAGGTTATGGCGCTGTAGCTTACATGAGTAACGCTGAAGGAAGTACTTTAATTACTTCAAAGGCCAGGGTTGCACCCTTGAAGGTCAGAACAGTACCACAATTGGAACTGACAGCACTCTATGTAGGTACAAAATTAGCTGTCTATCTCAACAAAGTACTTGATCATCTCACTATTGAAAAAACTGTGATCTGGAGTGACAATGAAGCAGTTCTCCAGTGGTTAAGAAATAATAAGAGTAAATTGGTCTATGTACAGAATAGAGTAGCAGAAATAAGAGAGATGCAGAGAGATTATGTCTTTCTCCACGTCTCTACACAAGAGAACCCAGCGAGCTGACATGTTGTCACGTGGTGTCCCACTCAAGAAATTTGTGGATAATAAATTATGGCTCCACGGACCTAACTGGCTCTCTAATGAAAATAACTGGCCACAGCAAAAAGCTCACATTATGCCAGAAGAAACAGTCTGCTTGAACACAGCAGAAATAGTCTGTTTAAATACTGCAGACACCACAGAAATAGTCATTGATGGATCTAAATACTCATCTTTGGGTAAACTCTTAAGAGTTACTGTTCTTGTCTTTAAATTCATTAAAGGGATAAAACCTAATTATTAATCGCTTGAACCCATTAAATACTGGATAAAGTTAATGCAGAAAGATGTTTTCTCTACAGAGTATAAATTTCTGGAAACTCAGGATAAATCCCCAAAGAAACCTGATATGATTAATTCTTTAGGACTTTATCTCGACTCAGAAGAGATTATAAGATTTCGAGGAAGAATTCATAATTCTTCACTACCTAAGGAAACAATACATCCAATATTGATCCCCAAGAATCATTGGCTAACAAGACTGATTGTTCAAAACGCCCACAGTAACGTGTTACATGGTGGGGTAGCTGACACTCTTTGTCATATACGACAATCCTACTGGATACCTAAAGGTCGACAAAGTGTGAAAAAACAAACACGGAACTGTATTACTTGTCGTCATTATGATATGCGAGTATGTCAGTATCCAGGTCCACCTCCATATCCTTCTGAAAGAGTATGTCATGTCACTTCATTTGAGATGACAGGTGTAGATTACAGTGGACTCCTATATGTTGTTATTGAGAGATAATCGATCTCTTACAGTAGTAGGAAAATTAAGAAAATCCTACAACCTCTCTAATACCATATTAAAGATACATACACAGTCGTCTAAACAAAGACACAGCAAGAAATCAGGTATTCTGCATTGCTTCCTGTAGAAGTTTGGCAAGCAAGGGAAATATGCTTGATCGACACTTCCTTTATGTCAGGGAACGTCGGACGAGCGAGGGGCGAGGAAGAGATTAAATTGCATTATCACATCCCAGAGGGATCATCAACGCTGGGTTAATGGATAAAAAACTGTTCAGCACGTTTTTTTGTGTATAAAGGACAATCCAAATTAGCGGTATATTACAGAGAAGTGTGCGCAGCTTTTTGTAGTGACATTACTGCAAATAGACAAATATTGAAAAAGAATGTAGTGACAGCGAGTGTAACAAAGTTCCAGACTAGGGCGGTGACATTCCTCAATGATAATTCTTCAATCAAAACAACATTTTCTGGGTGACAATTAAGGGTTCGATACAAATACCCAGGTAAGTCTGCTCAGACATTTTAAAGTTCTATTGACTGTGCAGTTAGGAACTGATTTATGTTCTAGGCAGATTTATCATACACCCAATTATGCGAGGGCTTTTTAGCCCAACCCAGTAACTATAATTCAGTATTTATTTACTGAATATATGGGTATACGCTCCTCTGAGGCAATTATCATTACATTCACTTTATACATATTTGTCCCTAACAGCTTTGTGGCGTAGAACACTGGGTCACGTCGAGGGATCTTTCTGGTCACAGCTGCAGAAAGATGACCCAGCTCCAAAGATAAGTACAGTGTTACCTGTTACTGTACCAGTTGATGTTCTACCAATGTAAAATTTACCACAAGCTCTGGCCCCCCTAGACTGTACTCCGTCTGTGGTCTTCTTTGCCCTTCCCCAATCTTCATGACTTTGCACTTGCAGGGGTTGAATTCCAGGAGCCAGTTGCTGGACTAGGCCTGTAGCCTGTCCAGATCCCTCTGTAGTTCTGCCTGGTCCTCGTCCGATTGAATTTTTCTCATCAGCTTCACATCATCTGCAAACAGGGACACTTCGGAGTCTATTCCTTCCGTCATGTTGTTCACAAATACCAGAAACAGCACCGGTAATAGGACTGATCCCTGTGGCACCCCGCTCATTACAGGCACCCACTCTGACACCTCGCCATGTACCTTGACTCGCTGTTGTGAACAACATGACGGAAGGAATAGACTCCGAAGTGTCCCTGTTTGCAGATGATGTGGTCTTATTTGCCCTTCCCCAATCTTCATGACTTTGCACTTGCAGGGGTTGAATTCCAGGAGCCAGTTGCTGGACTAGGCCTGTAGCCTGTCCAGATCCCTCTGTAGTTCTGCCTGGTCCTCGTCCGATTGAATTTTTCTCATCAGCTTCACATCATCTGCAAACAGGGACACTTCGGAGTCTATTCCTTCCGTCATGTTGTTCACAAATACCAGAAACAGCACTGGTAATAGGACTGATCCCTGTGGCACCCTGCTCATTACAGGCGCCCACTCTGACACCTCGCCATGTACCTTGACTCGCTGTTGTCTTCCTGACAGGTATTCCCTGAGCCATTGCAGTGAATTCCTTGTTATTCATGCCTGGTCCTCCAGCTTTTGCACTAATCTCTTGTGTGGAACTGTGTCAAACGACTTCTTACAGTCCAAGAAAATGCAATCTACCCACCTCTCTCTCTCTTGTCTTACTGCCATCACCCTGTCATAGAACTCCAGTAGGTTTGTGATGCAGGATTTCCCATCCCTGAAACTGTGCTGGCTGTCGTTGATAAGCTCATTCCTTTCGAGGTGCTCCACCACTCTTCTGATAATCTTCTCCATGACCTTGAATACTATACATGTCAGTGACACTGGTCTGTAGTTTAGTGCTTCGTGTCTGTCTCCTTTTTTAAAAATTGGGACTACATTTGCTGTCTTCCATACCTCAGGTAGTCGCCCTGTTTCGATAGATGTGTTGAAGATTGTTGTTAGTGGTACACATAGAGCCTCTGCTCCCTCTCTCAGGACCCACGGAGAAATGTTATCTGGCTCCATCGCCTTTGAGGTATCTAGCTCGCTTAGCAGCCTCTTCACTTCCTCCTCAGTTGTATGTATTGTGTCCAACACTTGATGGTGTACCCCACCTCTCTGCCTTTTTGGAGACCCTTCTATCTCCTCTGTAAACACTTCTTTGAATCTCATGTTGAGCTCCTCATACACTTCCCGGTCATTTCCTGTGACCTTCCCTCCTTCCTTCCTCAGCTTGATTACCTGGTCCTTGACTGTTGTTTTCCTCCTGATGTGGCTGTACAACAGCTTTGGGTCAGATTTGGCTTTTGCTGCTATATCATTCTCGTATTGTCTTTGGGCCTCCCTTCTCACTTGTGCATATTCATTTCTGGCTATAGGACTGCTCTCCTTACTTTCCTGGGTCCTTTGCCTTCTATACTTCTTCCATTCCCTAGCACACTTGGTTTTGGCTTCCCTGCACCTTTGGGTGAACCACGGGCTCATCCTGGCTTTTTCGTTATTCCTGTTACCCTTGGGTACAAACCTCTCCTCAGCTTCCTTGCATATTTTTGTCATATATTCCATCAACTCGTTTACTGACTTCCCTGAACTCCATGCAGGAAGTTCTTCATGCCTACATAGTCTCCTTTTTTGTAGTTTGGCTTCGTTCGTCTGGCACTTCCCGCTTCCCCCTCCACTTGTAGCTCTACTATGTATTCGAAGCTTAAAACCACATGATCACTGGCCCCAAGGGGTCTTTCATATGTGATTGCCTCAATATCTGCACTACTCAGAGTGAATACTAGGTCCAGTCTCGCTGGTTTATCCTCTCCTCTCTCTCTGGTAGTGTCCGTTACGTGTTGGTACATGAGATTTTCCAGTACCACCTCCATCATCCTAGCCCTCCACGTTTCTTGGCCCCCATGTGGCTCTAAGTTCTCCCAATCAATTTCCTTGTGGTTGAAGTCACCCATGATCAGTAGCATCGCCCTGCTCGCATGAGCCCTTCTGGCCACTTCAGCCAGTGTGTCAACCATCGCTCTATTACTCTCATCATACTCTTGCCTTGGCCTCCTGCTGTTCTGTGGTGGGTTATACATCACTGCAATTACCACCTTGGGACCTCCAGACTGAAGAGTACCTATTATATAATCTCTTGATTCTTCTCTGTCTCCTCTCTCCAACTCATCAAAATCCCATCGGTTTTTGATCAACAGTGCCACTCCTCCACCCTCTCTGTTCCTTCTGTCTTTCCTCAGGATCTGATATCCCGTGTGTGTGTGTGTACTCACCTAGTTGTACTCACCTAGTTGTGGTTGCAGGGGTCGAGACATAGCTCCTGGCCCCGCCTCTTCACTGGCCGCTACTGGGTCACTCTCCCTGCGCCATGAGCTTTATCATACCTCTTCTTAAAGCTGTGTATGGAACCTGCCTCCACAACATCGCTTCCCAAGCTATTCCACTTCCCGACTACTCTGTGACTGAAGAAATACTTCCTAACATCCCTGTGATTCATCTGAGTCTTCAACTTCCAACTGTGTCCCCTTGTAGCTGTGTCCCATCTTTGGATTATTCTGTCTCTGTCAACCTTGTCAATTCCTCTCAGTATTTTATATGTCGTTATCATGTCCTCCCTATCTCTCCTGTCCTCCAGTGTCGTCAGGTCGATTTCCCTTAACCTCTCCTCATAGGACATACCCCTTAGCTCCGGGACTAGTCTTGTTGCAAACCTTTGCACTTTCTCTACCTTCTTTACGTGCTTGGATAAATGTGGGTTCCAAATTGGTGCTGCATACTCCAGTATGGGCCTAACGTACACAGTGTACAGGGTCCTGAACGATTCTTTATTAAGATGTCGGAATGCTGTTCTTAGGTTTGCTAGGCGCCCGTATGCTTCAGCAGTTATTTGGTTGATGTGCGCCTCAGGAGATGTGCCTGGTGTTATACTCACCCCAAGATCTTTTTCCTTGATTGAGGTTTGTAGTCTCTGGCCCCCTAGACTGTACTCCGTCTGCGGTCTTCTTTGCCCTTCCCCAATCTTCATGACTTTGCACTTGGTTGGGTTGAACTCCAGGAGCCAATTGCTGGACCAGGCTTGCAGCCTGTCCAGATCCCTTTGTAGTTCTGCCTGGTCCTCTTCCGATTGAATTCTTCTCATCAACTTCACATCATCTGCAAACAGGGACACTTCGGAGTCTATTCCTTCCGTCATGTCGTTCACAAACACCAGAAACAGCACAGGTCTTAGGACTGACCCCTGTGGAACCCCACTCGTCACCGGCGCCCACTCTGACACCTCGCCACGGACCATGACTCGCTGCTGTCTTCCTGACAGGTATTCCCTGATCCATTGTAGTGCCTTCCCTGTTATCCATGCCTGGTCCTCCAGCTTCGGCACTAATCTCTTGTGTGGGACTGTGTCAAACGCCTTCTTACAGTCCAAGAATATGCAATCTACCCACCCCTCTCTCTCTTGTCTTACTGCTGTCACCCTGTCATAGAACTCCAGTAGGTTTGTGACACAGGATTTCCCATCCCTGAAACCGTGTTGGTTGTCGTTGATAAGCTCATTCCTTTCTAGGTGCTCCACCACTCTTCTCCTGATAATCTTCTCCATGACCTTGCATACTATACATGTCAGTGACACTGGTCTGTAGTTTAGTGCTACGTTTCTGTCTCCTTTTTTAAAAATTGGAACTACATTTGCTGTCTTCCATACCTCTGGTAGTTGCCCTGTTTCGATAGACGTGTTGAAGATTGTTGTTAGGGGTACACATAGCACCTCTGCTCCCTCTCTCAGGACCCATGGAGAAATGTTGTCCGGCCCCATCGCCTTTGAGGTATCTAGCTCGCTTAGTAGCCTCTTCACTTCCTCCTCAGTTGTGTGTATCATGTTCAGCACCTGATGGTGTACCCTACCTCTCCTCCTTTCTGGAGGCCCTTCTATTTCCTCTGTGAACACCTCTTTGAATCTCATGTTGAGCTCCTCACACACTTTGTGGTCATTTCTTGTGACCTCCCCTCCTTCCTTCCTCAGCCTGATCACCTGGTCCTTGACTGTTGTTCTCCTCCTGATGTGGCTGTACAACAGCTTTGGGTCAGATTTTGCTTTCGCTGCTATGTCATTTTCGTATTGTCTTTGGGCTTCCCTTCTTACCTGTGCATATTCATTTCTGGCTCTATGACTGCTCTCCTTATTCTCCTGGGTTCTTTGCCTTCTATACTTCTTCCATTCCCTGGCACACTTGGTTTTGGCTTCCCTGCACCTTTGGGTGAACCATGGGCTCATCCTGGCTTTTTCGCTTTTCCTGTTACCCTTGGGTATAAACCTCTCCTCAGCTTCCGTGCAAATTGTTGTCATATATTCCATCATCTCGTTTACCGACTTCCCTGCCAGCTCTCTGTCCCACTGAACTCCGTGCAGGAAGTTCTTCATGCCCACGTAGTCACCTTTCTTGTAGTTTGGCTTCATTTGTGCAGCCCTTCCTGCTTCCCCTCCACTTGTAACTCTACTATGTAGTCGAAGCTTAGAACCATATGATCACTGGCCCCAAGGTGGCTTTCATGTGTGATGTCCTCAATTCTGCGCTACTCAGGGTGAATACTAGGTCCAGTCTCGCTGGTTCGTCCTCCCTCTCTCTCTGGTATTGTCCCTTACATGTTGGTACATGAGATTTTCCAGTACCACCTCCATCATTTTAGCCCTCCATGTTTCTTGGCCCCCATGTGGTTCTAAGTTCTCCCAATCGATTTCCTTATGGTTGAAGTCACCCATGATCAGTAGCTTCGCCCTGCTCGCATGAGCCCTTCTGGCCAATTCGGCCAGTGTGTCAACCATCGCTCTATTACTCTCATCATACTCTTGCCTTGGTCTCCTGCTGTTCTGTGGTGGGTTATACATCACTGCAATTATCACCTTTGGACCTCCGGACTGAAGTGTTCCTATTATACAATCTCCTGCTTCTCCTCTGTCCCTCTCTCCAGCTCATCAAAATCCCATCTGTTTTTGATCAGCAGTGCCACTCCTCCACCCTTTCTGTTCCCTCTGTCTTTCCTCAGGATCTGGTATCCCGTTGGAAAGATGGCATTTGTTATCATCCCTGTGAGCTTTGTTTCAGTGAGGGCTATGATGTCCGGTGATGCCTCTTTGATTCTTTCATGCCACTCCTCCCACTTATTCGTTATTCCATCTGCGTTCGTGTACCATACATTCAGTTTCCTCTCCAACACTGTGTTTCGGGGGTCTGTGGGGTGGGGGCCCTGGCGGTGTGCTGGGGGATTCTACTGCATAGTGAGGGGTGGGGGATGTAAGTGTGGATTGTGGTCTGTGTTGGGATAGCGTGTTTGGTTTTGGGGTTCTGGGGATGGGTTTGTGTGTGCTCGCTCCTGTTGCTCTTCCCTGTTCTGGTTGGTTTCTGCTGATTCTGTCTGTCTCTCTCTTCCCAGCTCCTTTCGCTTTTGCCTCCACTCCCTCAGCTGCTGTCTTTCTGTTTTTGTTCTGTCCCGGTCTAGGAACACCCTTCTGTATGCTGACGATTCCTTCAGCCGTGGTTTCTCTTGCAGGATCCTGTTTCGCACTGTTTCTGTCTTGAAGATCAGCTTGACTGGTCGTTTTCTCCCCTTCACGTACCCCCCTATTCTCTGAAAATTTACTATCTCAGACATGTCCTCTTCGCCTATTTCTCTAATGACGTTCTCAATCTCCTGTCTTTCCTCCTGCCGTCTTTCATTGTGTGTCCTTAATTCGCTCTCCTGGAGCCCGTGAATAAACACTGACTTCTCCCTCTCCGCCTCCCATTTCCTTTCCCTCCATCTCTCCCCAATGTTTTCCTGTAGCTCTTGGCATCCTGGTCGTGCCTCTCTTACCACCACCCCTGCTCCCGGCTGCTCTCCCCCTTCATTCCTTGGCCCATCTTGGACTGATAGGGCCTTTGCGTAGTTCATGTCTCCTTCCTCCCCATTGGGTTCCTTGTTCGATGAGGATGTGCCAGCTTCAGATGCTATGTCCTCTCTGGTCCATACCCCTGTAGCTTGCTTCAGCCTATTTACCTCACATTCTAGGGCACTTATCCTGGCTACTGCAGCTTCGACTTGTGACTCCCATTTCTTCTTCTCCTCCTCCAACCTCCCTTCCAATTTTGCCCAAAGCTCTGCCTCCATCCTTTTTTCCATTTTTGCAGAGACCTCACCTAGTTTACTCTCCCACTCTTGTTCCATCCTTTTGCATTGCTCCTCCATCCATTCCTCCCTACAAGAGCCATTCTCCTCTGTTCCCCTGGGCCTTCGAGTTCCCCTCTGAGACACCATCGTTAGCTGTAGTTGTGTGTGTTTGGGGAAGTGTAGGGTTTAAGCTGTATCTGTGTGTGCGTTCGGGAAGTGTAGGGCTAAAGGGGGGAGAGGTTTAAGAGGGAGAGTGATGGAAGGGTGGAGAAAGGGGCGAAGGGGGCTGTAGGTATAAGGGGTGGAAGGGAAGGAGGAAAAGAAAAGAGGGGGAATAGAGGGGAGGGAGGGAGAGGGAGAGAAAAAGGGGAGAGGAGGAGCAAAAGAGAGAAGGGAGAGGGGAGAGATGGAGAGAGATTATGGCAGTGTGGGAGTGGGAGGAGAGGGAGGGGGCCAGGGAGAGTGATGGGAGGGTGGAGAAAGAGTGGGAAGGGGGCTAAAGGGAGAAGGGTGAAGGGAGGAAGGAAAAGAGTGGGAAATGGAGGGACAGGGAGAGGAAGAGAAAAGGTAGAGGGGAAAAAGCAAGAGAGGAGAGGGGGAGGGATTTGGAGAGAGAGAGAGAGGGAGAGTTAGGGGGAGGGAGGGAGTTAGGGAGAGAGAGAGAGTTATGGGGAGAGGGAGAGGGAAAGTGTGGGGAAGGTGTGGGTGGGTGGTTAGTTGTAGGGAAGGGAAAGGTGGGGAAGGTGTGGGTGGGTGGGGTTAGTTGTAAGGGGGAGGGGGAGGGAGGGGAAGGGAGAGTGATGGAGGGGTGGAGAGTGGGAAGGGGTGGAAGGGAGGAAGGAAAATATATAAGAGGGTAGAGGGAAGATTTATTATTATTATTATTATAATCAAATAGAAGCGCTAAACCAGGTAGAGGGAAGAGAAATGAGATAGGAGAGGGTGTAGGGTGGGTGTGGGTGTGTGTGGGATTGGAGATGCCAGTGAGGGGAGGATGGGGGAGGGGGAGAGGGAGGGGAAACGGGGAAGGGAAAGGGGAGGGTAAGAGGGAGAGGGAGAGGGTAGAGGGAAGAGAGATGACAAGATAAGAGATGGTATAGGGTGGGTGTGGGTGGGTGTGGGATTGGAGATGCCAGTGGGGGGAGAAAGGAGGGGTAAGGAAGGGGTGGGTGATTCCTAACGGTCAACCGCTTGTGTTTATAACCTGTGTCCCGAGACTCTCCTCTCTTCAGTTCTTATGCTAATATAATATTACTAATACTTATGCTAAGATAGATACTATCACAAGTGTAGTGTTGTGTCGTGTGTTGTGTGTGTGTGTGTGTAGTGTGTGTGTGTGTGTTGTGTGTGTGTGTGTGTTGTGTGTGTGTGTGCGTGTGTGTGTGTGTGTGGTGGTGGTGTGTGTGGTGTGTAGTGCTGTGTGTGTACTCACCTATTTGTACTCACCTATTTGTGGTTGCAGGGGTCGAGTCATAGCTCCTGGCCCCGCCTCTTCACTGATTGCTACTAGGCCCTCTCTCTCCCTGCTCCATGAGCTTTATCAAACCTAGTCTTAAAACTATGTATGGTTCCTGCCTCCACTATGTCGCTTTCTAAGCTATTCCACTTCCTGACAACTCTATGACTGAAGAAATACTTCCTAACATCCCTTTGACTCATAGGAGTCTTCAACTTCCAATTGTGACCCCTTGTTTCTGTGTCCCCTCTCTGGAACATCTTGTCTCTGTCCACCTTATCTATTCCTCGCAGTATTTTATATGTCGTTATCATGTCTCCCCTAACCCTCCTGTCCTCTAGTGTCGTCAGGCCGATTTCCCTTAACCTTTCTTCGTAGGACAATCCCCTTAGCTCTGGGACTAGTCTTGTTGCAAACCTTTGCACTTTCTCTAATTTCTTGACGTGCTTGACCAGGTGTGGGTTCCAAACTGGTGCTGCATACTCCAGTATGGGCCTGACGTATATGGTATACAGAGTCTTGAATGATTCCTTGGTGAGGTATTGGAACGCTATTCTTAGGTTTGCCAGCCGCCCGTATGCTGCAGCAGTTATCTGATTGATGTGTGCCTCAGGAGATGTGCTCGGTATTATACTCACCCCAAGATCTTTTTCTTTGAGTGAGGTTTGCAGTCTTTGGCCACCTAGACTATACTCTGTCTGCGGTCTTCTTTGCCCTTCCCCGATATTCATGACTTTACATTTGGCAGGGTTAAATTCAAGGAGCAGTTACTGGACCAGGCTTGCAGCCTGTCCAGGTCTCTTTGTAGTCCTGCCTGATCCTCGACTGATTTGATTCTTCTCATTAACTTCACATCATCTGCAAACAGGGACACTTCTGAGTCTATCCCTTCCGTTATGTCATTCACATATACCAAAAACAGTACAGGTCCTAGGACTGACCCTTGTGGAACTCCACTCGTCACAGGTGCCCACTCTGACATCTCGTCACGTACCATGACTCGTTGTTGCCTCCCTGTCAGATATTCTCTGATCCATTGCAGTGCTTTTCCTGTTACGTGTGCCTGATCCTCTAGCTTTTGCATTAATCTCTTGTGAGGAACTGTGTCGAACGCCTTCTTGCAGTCCAAAAAATGCAGTCTATCCACCCTCTCTCTCGTGTCTTACTTCTGTTACCTTGTCATAAAACTCCAGTAGGTTTGTGACACAGGATTTTCCTTCCTGAAACCATGCTGGTTGTCGTTTATAAGCTTGTGTCTTTCTAGGTGCTCCACCATTCTCCTCCTGATGATCTTCTCCATGACTTTGCATACTATACACGTCAGTGACACAGGTCTGTAGTTTAATGCCTCGTGTCTGTCTCCTTTCTTAAAATTGGGACTACATTTGCCATCTTCCACGCCTCAGGTAGTTGCCCAGTTTCAATGGATGTGTTGAAGATTTGTGTTAGTGGCACACACAACATCTCTGCTCCTCTCTAAGGACCCACGGAGAAATGTTGTCCGGTCCCACCGCTTTTGAGGTATCGAGTTCACATAGCAGCTTCTTCACCTCCTCCTCGGTTGTGTGTATTTCATCCAGCACTTGTTGGTATACCTCCCTATTCTGAATTCCTGGAGTCCTTCCTGTCTCCTGTGTAAATACTTCTTTAAATCTCATGTTGAGCTCCTCACATACCTCTTGGTCGTTTATTGTGAACTCCCCACCTTCCTTTCTCAGCCTGATTACCTGGTCCTTGACTGTTGTTTTCCTCCTGATGTGGCTATACAACAGCTTCGGGTCAGACTTGACTTTTGATGCTATATCATTTTCATATTGTCGCTGAGCCTCCCTTCTTACCTGTGCATATTCGTTTCTGGCTCTTCGGCTAATCTCTTTATTTTCCTGGGTCCTTTGTCTTCTGTACTTTTTCCATTCTCTATTACACTTACTTTTGCCTCCCTACACCTCTGGGTGAACCAAGGACTCGTTCTGGTCTTCCCATTACTTCTGTTTCCCTTGGGGACAAACCTCTCCTCTGCCTCTTTGCATTTGGTTGTCACATATTCCATCATTTCTTTTACTGGTTTTCCTGCCAATTCTCTCTCCCACTGAACGTCTTGTAGGAAGTTCTCATGCCTGTGTAGTCCCCCTTTTGTAGTTTCGTTTCTCCCTTCCTATTCCTGCTCCCTCTCCACTTGTAGCTCAACTATATAATCAAAACACAGAACCAAATGATCACTAGCTCCAAGGGGCCTTTCATACGTGATATCCTCGATGTCCGAACTACTCAAGGTGAATACTAGGTCCAGTCTTGCTGGATCATCCCCACCTCTCTCTCTGGTAGTGTCTCTAACATGTTGATGCATGAGGTTTTCCAGTACCACATCCATCATCTTGGCTCTCCATGATTCAGGACCCCCATGGGGCTCCAGGTTTTCCCAATCAATCTCTTTGTGATTGAAATCACCCATAACTAGTAACTTTGCTCTCCCCATGTGGGCTCTTCTGGCTACCTCGGCTAGTGTGTCTACCATTGCTCTGTTGCTCTCGTCGTATTCTTCTCTTGGCCTCCTGCAGTTCTGTGGCAGGTTGTACATTACAGCAATTACCACCTTATGGCCCTCAGACTGAATTGTTCCTACTATGTAGTCCCTTTCACCCATTCCATCCATTCCTTCCACTTCCTCAAATCCCCACCTGTTCTTAATGAGCAGTGCAACTCCTCCTCCCTCTCTTCTCCCTCTATCTTTCCTGAGGATTTGATATCCGGGTGGAAAGATTGCATCTGTTATCATCCTGGTGAGTTTCGTTTCTGTGAGTGCTATTATGTCTGGGGATGTCTCCTTTATTCTTTCATGCCACTCTCACATTTATTTGTTATACCATCTGCATTTGTATACCAAACCTTTAACTTCTTTTCTAAAACCGTAGTCTGGGGGGTATGTTGGGGTTGGGAAAGTGGGAGATCTGATGGGGAACTATGGGTGGTTGGTGTGAAGGAGGAGTTTGTAATGAGGTGGGTGGAATCATTGGGTATGGCATGTGTGTTTTGGGTTAGGTTGTTTGGTTGCATTGGGGTTGTCCAGGTTGGGGAACATCTGAAGGTGGTTGTGTTAGAGCTTCCTCCTGAGTCTGGGTTCTCCTGTCCATCTCTCTTTCCTCCTTTTGTCTCTGTACCCTCTCTTTCAGTTTCTGTCTTTCTTCCCGTGTTCTGTCGCGGTCGAGATACACCCTCCGGTACTCTGACATATCCCTTAGTCTTGCTTTCTCCTGTAGGATCCTGTTTCGAGTCAATTCTGCTTTGAAAATTACTTTGACTGGCCGGATTCTTCCTCTTGCAAACCCCTATTCTCAGAAAATTTGCCAGCTGGGTCATGTCATCTTCTCCTATTGCTTTCATGATGTTTTCAATCGCATTTTTTCCCCTTGTCTTCTTGCTTCATAAGTTTCCCTTCAGCTTCCTGGAGCCCGTAAACAAAGACTGATCTCTCTTACATTCTCCCACTGCCTATCCCTATGTAACCCCTGATTCGATTTAGTTGCCTCCATTGCAGCTTTCCTTTCTTCAATCTCTTCACTGTCTGTTATCCCTTGGCCCAGTGGCCTGTCGCTTTCCTTCTTAACTTTCCCTGTGCACTGCTGTGGTCTGTTAGGGCTTCTACGTATAGCTTAGCTCTCCTTTTACTACACTCCCTCGATTGTTCCTGATGTGATCCTCTCTTTCTCTCGGGCTCCACGATGGTCTGATATAGCCTCTGCATACAGTTTCACTCCGTTCTCTACAGTCCTCTTCTTTGTGACTGAGGTAGCAGTTTCTGATACCATGTCCACATTGCTTTTAGTTCATTAGGCTGTTTCAAATTTTTCAGTTCTTCTTCTAATCTCTGTATCTTAGCCTCTGCTGTTGTGACTTGCTTCTCCCACTTCCTGCTTTCTGCAGCTTTTCCTCTCCTCCATTATCTTGCTTTCTGCAGCTATCCTCTCCTCCATTATCTTGCTTCTGCAGCTATCCCTCCTCCATTTTCATGCTAAGCTCTCTAGCTTCCTTCCCACTCATGTTCCTTTCATGAGCTCTGCTGCCCATCTTCCTTTGCAGACTCATCCTCCAGTCCCCTGGTTTTCCGTCCTGTCTCTGGGACCCATTTTTATTTTTATTTTTAAGATGCCACAGAGTGAAAAACTATGTATTTCTGTGTGGTTGTTTTGTGGTGTGATTGCCTGAGTGTTTGTGTGGGGGGTGGAGGGAGGGAGAGGAGAAACTGAAGACAGTGGGGAAATGGAAGAGAGGTGGGGAGGGGGAAAGAGGGGGATTATGCGGAGAGAGTGAAGGAGGGAGAAGCAGAGGTGGAGAGAGAATGGGAGAGGGAGAGGGGGAGGAGGTGGGTGAGAGAGGGGGTTCAGGGAAGGGATTGGGGGAGAGGTGGGTGGAGGGAGCAGGGGGAAATAGTGTGTGTGGGCCTGTGTGTGTGTGTGCGTGTGTGTGTGTGTGTGTGTGTGTGTGTGTGTGTGTGTGTGTGTGTGTGTGTGTGTCGTGTGTGTGTGTACGTGGGTATCGCGTTTCACGTGTGATTTTACTGTCACCTCCTTTACTCACCTACACCTCAGTAAATGCTATTCCATCTAGTAAATGATGTGTACTCTAGTTCTGATAGCTCGGGGAGTGACCCACAGGTTGCAGCTTGCAGAGACTGGCACTGTTGACCCCATGCAACACACAACCAAAATGAGTATTACTTGCGGCTGGCAGTGAAGTACTCTGAAGACGATCTCGCTGCTCCCTGCAGAGATTGTCGTACTCTCCGTCTATGTTATTCTGATCACTTTGCTCCTGTGATCAGTTACACTGATCTCATGTATATGTATATATATATTCTCCAGGCACTCCTCAAGTGTTTGCATTTAACTGGTACTTCACTTCTTTCCTTATATAAGACACAGACTGAGTATGGCAGTAACACTTCCTGTAGGCCTACTGCCAACGTTCACTACGCTTATTTTGTTTCTATTTCCTTCCTATTGCTTGTTATGTTATGGCACTTGTTATATGTTACCTCACAGATCACTCACTAACCAACATGACTTTCACTCACTAACCAACATGACTTTCACTTGAATTTCTGACTTTGGGTTTACTTGTCCTTGTCGGTTGACTCTCAAGCAGCAGTGCCTTGTAGGCCTCAAACCGGCTTTGGCACTTTCAATTTCCTAATAGTTGAGTCTTCCTCTCGCCTATTTCACTTTTTAAGACCTCATGTCACTTGATTGGTTGTTTACTGACACATACACTATCACTGTCTTCTGCTAAGAGCTAAAACACGCCCTAAAATCACTAAGATTCTGGGAGCCTTGTTTCCCCGCACTTTACCGGCGCGCGCGTGTGTGTGTGTGTGTGTGTGTGTGTATATGTGTGTGTGTGTACTCACATACTTGTACTCACCTAAAAGTATGTCGAGACT
>WNWK01034302.1:0-20525 GCA_009830355.1 Cherax destructor | reverse complement strand
TGGGCACTGCTTTTCCGGTCACACCCTTTTACGAAAACCGTAGATTTCACTTTCACTGGCACTTTTCCATCGCTGTTAAAGAACTATCACTTGGGAAGAAGGCCTCCAATTGCCGGGGGTGAGGAATTGCTTCTTACCGCCACATAGTGAACAAGGACTACAAACATGGCTCCCACATTACCACTGGTCCCCGATTTTTTTTTCTGCCCACTGCGCACCCACCATGCAGACCCATTCCCTTCTCTCACATGTAGGCCTATCCCGGCTTTCTCCCGCTTCATTTGAACGCCGCTAGAATTTAGGCGTATAAATGCGTCCAGGAAACATTGGCTCGTAAGACGTATATCGTCCGGGGCGCAGTCAAAGGGTTAATTGTGATGAAACAGGCGTGTTTTGGAAGAAAATGCCCAACAGGACCTTCATTACTCAGGAGGAAAAGGCACAGCCAGGACATAAGCCTATGAAAGACAGGCTAACTTTGATGCTTTGTGCTAATGCCAGTGGTGATTGCAAAGTGAAGCCTTTACTGGTGTATCTTTTTGAAAATCCCAGTGTTTGGCAGATACGGTATCACCAAGTCTAACTGTGTGTGATGTGGAAGTCTAACAAAAGGCATGGGTCACAAAGACGTTTCTTAGAGTGGTTCAATGGCGTGTTTGGCCCCCGTGTGAAGAAATATCTCCAGGAAAATAATTTGCCACTTAAGTGCCTCCTGATAATGGACAATGTTCCTTGTCATCCTCCAAACTTGGTAGAGAAAATTGTGGAGGACTTTAAATTCATCAAAGTGAAGTTCTTGCCCCTAATACCACTCCTCTCCTCCAGCCCATGGACCAGCAGGTCATTTCCAACTTTAAAAAACTCTACACCAAAGCAATGTTTCAAAAGTGCTTTGATGTGACCACAGACATGAATATAACCCTAAGAGACTTTTGGAAAAACCATTTCCATATCCTACATTGTGTAAACCTTATAGGTAAGGCTTGGGAGGGAGTGACTACCAGGACTTTGAACTGGTAGAAAATTGTGGCCAGACTGTGTCCTAGAGAGGGATTTTGAAGGTTTTGGGCTGAGCCTCAGAACCCTGAGCCTGAGCCTGAGCCTGTTGTGGAAGAAATTGTGGAACTGGGCAAGTCAATGGGGTTGGAGGTGAGTGGTGAGGATGTGGAACAGTTGGTGGAGGAGCACAAGGAAGAGCTAACCACTGAAGATTGCAAGAGCTTCAACAGCAACTGCAACAAGAGACCACAGGTCAGGACAATGGTTCAGAGGAGGAGAAGGTGGAACAGAGATGGAAGAAGGTGCCTTCTTCAAGGATTAGGAGATCTGAGCCAAATGGACTGATGTGCAAGGCTTTATGGATGGATATCACCCTAACCATGCTGTTGCAGGCCGTGCTGGCAACCTGTACAATGACACAGTGGTGTGTCATTTCAGGGATGTGTTAAAGAATCGCCAGACACAGAGCTCCCTGGACAGATTTTTGGTTAGAGAGGGTCCAGTGACTCTCAACCTGGTCCTAGTGGCATTAAAAGAAAAGTCCAGTAACCCCAGAAAAGAACTTGCCACTTGCAGTGTTAATGGAAGGATTTCCTTCCAAACACTAGCATACTATACTCCATCCTTTCCCTCCTCCCGTCCTCCACACATCAACAACTCTTCAATAAATGTAAGTGACATGTTATTGTACTATATTTACATGTATTTCTTTAATGTTCATTAAATTGTGTATTATTTAATGTCAAAAGTTCTAAAAATATTTTATTTTACTACTTTTGGAAGTCTGGAATGGATTAATTTTATTTCCATTATTTCTTATGGGGAAAATTGATTCGGATAACGATTGATTTGGTTACAGATATGCCCTCTCTGACAGATTAATATCGTTAACCGAGGTATGACTGTATTGGTAAGGCTCTCCTATGCCATGTAGGTAAAGATATTTCATTTCACGCTCAAGAGCGGCACTCCATCATCACGGTCCAGAATGCTGGCCAAGCTCGCGATCTTTCTCTCCTTACGACCATAGATACTATTCCTATCACTATTGACAAATATCATTCTCTCAATTCTTGTAGTGGTTCTGTCATTTTACCCCACACCATTGTCCAACGGAATTTCCAGAAATGTGGTGGAGATATTTTGGAGCAGCTTGAGCTCCAAGAACTCCCTATCCTCAAAGTTGACACTTTTGTCCTCCCTGCCAATAAGCGAAGACGTTATCCTTGCAATATAGCTCGTTTAACATTTGACTGCCGTGAACTTCTGCCCTCGGTCTACATTGCAGGTCACCGTTTACAAGTTCGAAAGGTGACCCCTACACCGCAACAGTGTAGAAACTGCTGGCGTTTCGGTCATCCAGCGAAATATTGCAGGTCCATGGCCGAATGCCCAGGCTGTGGTGCCGACGACCATACCAGTCCTTGTAATCTACCTCCCTCTTGCCTTAACTGTCGGAGGCACATCCATCTTACTCTCGCCATTGTCAGGTTTACCTAAACGAGCGGGAAATCCAATCCGTTGTCTCAAAGAGATGGAAGGCTTCTCATATGCTATGGCCGTCTCTCATCTACGCCTTCAAGGGAGACTTCCCCGTATTTCCTATTCTCGCATTGCTAAACGTCCCCCACTTTTGGGGTTCCAACTCCCACGGCTTCCACTGTGGTCGCCCCAACCTCAGTCACCTCTGTCTCGAATTCTTTTGCTGTTCTTGGCTCCGAGGTCCCTACCTCGGCATCCCATACTGTCCTCACCCCTTCTACTCACTCGCACAGTTCTGTGTCTTCACGCCCTCGTCCATCACCTAATTCTCACCGCCCCTCTTCTTCTCGTAAGTCCGGCAAAAAATCCCCATTGCCGGGTTTCTTCACCTCCGACTAGTTCTGTAACGTGTGCGGAGGTTCATCCTCCTCCTTATTTAATATCTTCATCCCCTGTCCCCTCCCAAGTTTCTTCCTTGACTGCCCCTCCCCCCAGGTCGCTTCCACTCCTGTCCTCTCCCAAGCCCCTTCGACAGTCTCCTCTTCCATCTCCTTGCCCTCTACTTTCGTACCGTCTATAGTCTCCCAGATTGTTACTCACCCTCATCCTCCTTTCATCTGTAATGTGGTTCCACATCCTGCATCTTTGACTTCCGAAACGCTGGAAGCTATCGCAGGATTTATTGCAGAGACTGAACCGTTGATGGACACCGCTCCACCTCCGGTTCCTCCTCCTCTCTCTTCTCCGTCTACACCCCTCCTTCCTTCACAGCGTCTCACTCCTTCTTTGATTACAGGTCTTCCGCTGCCTCCACACATGGACTTTTCTAACCCTAGTCCATAGATACCTCTTACTTCGCCTTGTATCTTTCTCTTCATAAATCATGGCTTATTTGCAGTGGAATATCAGAGGCCTCAGGGGTAACCGAGGTGAGCTTCAGGTGTTGCTCTCCCAGTTTTTCCCTGTTGGGGTCTGTTTGCAAGAACCCAAATTACAATCCACTGTTATCCGTCCCTTTTCGGGCTATGATTTGTTATATTCATCAGATCATTTTTCCGATGGAACCTTTAACGAAAGTGCTCTTCTTATACACACTGGTATTCCATACCATCAGCTCTATGTTCATTCTTCTCTACATTACACCGCAGCCCGTATCCACTTGAATAAGTGGTATACACTCTGTTCTTTATATCTCTCCCCCTCTCAGGCATGTCTATCCCAGATGTTGATTTTCTGGTTTCTTCCTTGCCGCCACCTCTTCTGTTACTTGGCGATTTTAACGCACACCATTTTCTTTGGGGGGGAGGGGTCGCACTGTGACTCCCGTGGCATTCAGTTGGAGGCATTTCTTGCTTCTCTCCCCCTCCATGTTTTAAATACGGGTACTCCCACCCATTTTAATCCTCGAACTGATTCTTTCTCTTGCATCGATCTCTCCATCTGCTCTTCCTCAACTGTCCTTGACTTCACCTGGTTTGTCCTCCCGGACTTACATGACAGTGATCATTTTCCAATCGTCCTCATGTCCCCTTCGTATTCTCCACCTTCTCGTAACCCACGCTGGCAATTTGACTGGGCGAAATGGGATCTTTACACACATCGTACTGTGTATCTCTGGAGGCCACCTTTCGGATTCCGGGGGTGGTGGCCAAAGGCGGTATGCTTTGTGGCGGATATCTGGCCGCCCTCTCTTTTGTCCGCCGAGGTGGCTCGGTGGATGTGAGGTTGCTATCCCGGATTGCTGGTTTACTGGCATGAAGGGTAGGGTATGGCACGGGTTCCATGCAGCATCTGCACTACTTGCGGTGTTGAGGTCCTCTTGGGCCCGAAGGGGGATTTACGGCCCTTTCATTTCCTCCTAGGAGCTATTCCTCCACGTTCCCCCCTTTTTTTTTATTCTTTTTTATTTTTATTTTCTTTTTTTTTCTTAAAAACAAAAAGAAAGAAGTAACCTAACCATGGATGCCCTAATCTGTGAACCTACCCCCGGGCCCCTTGATACCACACCTAGTTCCGACCCTACCTCGTTAACGGACAACTCTTCAGACAACCCTAATACCCCTGTACCTCTTGCTGGTGCCGGTTTGTCACCTGCTTTAGGTACCAGGGACCCGACTGGCCCTTTTGATACGTCTAACCTTCGCTATTCTCTGACCTTGATTCCGGCTTCTCCCTAAACGGTGCAGCAATTTTTGAATATCCCGCCCGTCACACGTCAGACCACCCCCGGTCCCGCGCACAAACGACCACGACCCTTACATGACGATTCGACACTTCCTTCACGTTCGTCTCAGAAACAACTAGCTCATCACGCACTCTCCTTTGACACTTTGTTTCACACTACTCATTGGACAAAATTTTTTACTCTACGACCGACTTCTCCTAATACCTATCTTTCAGGTCATAGTATTGGTAAGGCTCTGCTACGCCATGTAGGTAAAGATATCTCATTTCACGCTCTCAAGAGCAGCACTCGAATCATCACGGTCCAGAATGCTGGCTAAGCTCGCGATCTTTCTCTTCTTACAACCATAGATACTGTTCCTGTTACTATTGACAAACATCATTCCCTCAATTCTTGTTGTGGTTCTGTCATTTTACCCCACACCATTGTCCAATGGAATTTCCAGACATGTGGTGATGACATTTTAGAGCAGCTTGAGCTCCAAGAACTCCCTATCCTTAAGGTTGACACTTTTGTCCTCCCCGCCAATAAGCGAAGACGTTATCCTTGCAATATAGCTCGTTTAACCTTTGACTGCCGAGAACTTCCACCTTAGGTCTACATTGCAGGTCAACGTTTACAAGTTCAAAAGGTGACCCCTACACCGCAGCAGTGTAGAAACTGCTGGCGTTTTGGTCATCCAGCAAAATATTGCAGGTCCATGGCCGAATGCCCAGTCTGTGGTGCTGACGACCATGCCAGTTCTTCTTGTACTCTACCTCCCTCTTGCCTTAACTGTCATGAGGCACATTCATCGTATTCTCGCCATTGTCAGGTTTACCTGAATGAGCGGGAAATCCGTTGTCTCATAGAGGTGGAAGGCTTCTCATATGCTATGGCCGTCTCTCATCTACGCCTTCAAGGGAGACTTCCCCGCATTTCCTATTCTCGCATTGCTAGATGTCGCCCCGCTTCTGGGGTCCCAACTTCCACGGCTTCCTCTGGGGTCGCCTCATCCTCAATCACCCCTGTCTCGAATCCTTTTGATGTTCTTGGCTCCGAGGTCCCTACCGCGGCTTTCCATACTGTCCACACTCCTTCCTCTACTCACTCGCACAATTCTGAGTCTACACGTCCTCGTCCTTCACCTAAACCTCAGCGCCCCCCTTCTTCTCATAAGCCCGGCAAAAAATCCCTACTGCCAGGTTCTTCGCCTCCGACTAGTTCTGTAACGTGTGTGGAGGTTCATCCTCCTCCTCATACACTACCTTCATCCCCTGTCCCCTCCCAAGCCCCTACGACAGTTTCCTCTTCTATCTCCTCATCCTCTACTTTAGTACAGTCTATAGACTCCTCGATAGTTGCTCCCTCTTCTTCCATTTCTAATGTAGTCCCACATTCTGCATCTTTGACTTCCGAAACACTGGAAGCTATTGCAGAATATATTTCAGAGACTGGACCGATGATGGACACTACTCCACCTGAGGTTCCTCATCTCTCTTCTTCGTCTCAACCCCCCCTTCCTTCACAACGTCCTCCTCCCTCTCTGATTACAGGTCTTCCGCTGCCTCCACACGTGGACTTTTCTAACCCTAGTCCATAGATTCCTCTCACTTCCACTTATATCTTTCTCTTCATAAATCATGGCTTATTTGCAGTGGAATATCAGAGGCCTCAGGGGTAACCGGGGTGAACTTCAGGTGTTGCTCTCCCAGTTTTCCCCTGTTGGGGTCTGTTTGCAAGAACCCAAATTACAATCCACTGTTATCAGGCCCTTTTCAGGCTATGATTTGTTATATTCATTGGATCCTTTTTCCGATGGAACCTTTAACGAAAGTTCTCTTCTTATATGCACTGGTGTTCCATACCGTCAGCTCTATGTCCCTTCTTCCTTACATTACACCGCAGCCCGTATCCACTTGAATAAGTGGTATACACTCTGTTCTTTATATCTCTCCCCTTCGCAGGCATTGTCTATCCCAGATGTTGATTTTCTGGTTTCTTCCTTACCGCCACCCCTTCTATTACTTGGCGATTTTAACGCACACCATTTTCTCTGGGGAGGGTCGCACTGTGACTCCCGTGGCATTCAGTTGGAGGCATTTCTTGCTTCTCTTCCCCTCCATGTTTTAAATACGGGTACTCCTACCCATTTTGATCCTCGAACTCATTCTTTCTCCTGTATCGATCTCTCCATCTGCTCTTCCTCAACAGTCCTTGACTTCACCTGGTCTGTCCTCCAAGACTTACATGACATCGATCATTTCCCAATCATCCTTAAGTCCCCTCTGTTTTCTCCACCTCCTCATTGCTCACACTGGCAATTTGACCGGGCGAAATGGGACCTTTACGCACATCTTACTGCCTTTCATGAGGTTCCTACCTCGTCCTCCATTGATGAGGTTTTACATCTCTTTTCGTCCTCCATCTTCACAGGGGCTTCACATTCTATTCCCCAAACCTCGGGCAAGCATCCTCAGAAGTGCGTGCCTTGGTGGTCTCCTGCTTGTGCTCAGGCAGTGCGTTTGAAACGCGTTGCATGGGGCAGGTATCGGTATAACAGAACCACAGAGAGACTCCTTGATTTTAAGCAGAAGAGAGCTATTGCTCGCCGTGTCATACGTGATGCTAAACGCACTTGCTGGTGAGGTTACGTTTCTACTGTCACTTCGGCTTCATCGATGAGTGCAGTCTGGAAGAAAGTGCGGAAATTAAGTGGTAAATTCTCCCTCGACCCTGCTCCTGTTCTTCAGGTTGCTGGTGTCGATATAGCACACCCTCTTGCCGTTGCCACTGAAATTGGCAATCATCTTGTCCGTATTTCTCAGGGGCTCCATCTATGCCCCTCGTTACTTTCTTCTAAGTCTGCCAGAGAGTTAAAGCCCTTAGATTTTTTTCTCTTAGAGAAGAATCCTATAATGTGCCTTTTACCCTTCAAGAACTGGTGGCAACACACTCTGCTTGCCGATCATCGGCAGCTGGGCCAGACGGCATACATATTCGTATGCTACAGCATTTACATCAGTCTGCTCTTACTCACCTCTTACGACTCTTTAATCTCATATGGTCCCAAGGAGTTCTTCCCCAGCTGTGGAAGTCTGCTAATGTTCTCCCTTTTCGAAAACCAGGTACTACGGGACGTGATTCCTCTCACTACCGTCCCATCGCTCTTACCAGTGCAGTTTGCAAGGTGATGGAACGTCTAGTTAATAGACATTTGATGTGGTATTTAGAGACACTCAATAGTCTCTCCCCTAGTCAATATGGCTTCCGTAAGGGCCGTTCTGCCATTGACCCCTTGCTGCGCTTGGATACGTATATTTGTAATGCCTTTGCGAATAACCATTCGGTTATCGCTATCTTTTTCGACCTTGAGAAGGCTTATGACACAACTTGGAGATATATCATCTTGGCCCAGGCCCACTCCTTAGGCCTCCGAGGCAACCTACCATTCTTTCTTAAGGCCTTCTTAATTGACAGATGTTTCCGGGTCCGGGTTAGTAATGAACTCTCCCTGGAATTTGTCCAAGCTGAAGGTGTCCCCCAGGGATGTGTTCTGAGCACAACACTCTTTCTGCTTGCTATAAATAATCTGGCATCTGTTCTCTCATCCAATATTTGGTCATCGCTCTATGTGGATGACTTTGCTATAGCTTGTGCAGGTGCTGACTGTCACCTCATTGCAGTTTCCCTCCAGAATGCCATCAACCAGGTTTCTGATTGGGCCACCACTCACGGGTTTAAATTTTCTAGTGGCAAAACTCATCAAATTACGTTTACTAGACGTTCAGTGGTCTCTGATCATCCATTGTACCTATACGGCTCACGTATCCCAGAATGTGATACAGTCAGGTTTCTCGGCCTCCTGTTCGACCGTCGATTGTCCTGGAAACTTCACATTACCTCTCTGAAGGCAACTTGTCACACCAGGCTGAACCTTCTTAAAACCCTCGCACATATTTCATGGGGGGCTGATCGTGCCTGCACTCTGAAAGAGGGTTAAATGTTGCAGTTTTATAACTGTAGTGTAAGCATGCCTCTGGCAAGACAGTGATGGAGTGAATGATGATGAAAATTTTTCTTTTTCGGGCTACCTAGGGATTACGCTTATGCCTTGGTGCATTTCGTTCTTCCCCGGTTGAGAGCCTCTATGTAGAAGCGAACATTCCATCCTTATCCGATCGTCGTGATGCACATTGCATTCGCTATTTTGTTCGCTCTCATGACCTCCGCAATCCTTCCATGTATAGGATTGTTACAGATGTTAGTAGGCTCTCTTTATTTGTTCGTCGTCCCTTTTCTCTTCGTCTACATTCACTCCTGTCTTCCCTTCAGCTCCTACCTCTATATGTTCATGTGACATCTCCCTTTCCCCTGCCCCCTTGGGAAGTTCCTGCTGTCCGTGTCTGTTCTATTCCTCTACCTTGCGCGAAAGCCCAACTACCTACGGCGGCTTCTCGCTCTTTCTTTCTAGACCATTTCCGTTCTCATTCCCATGCCATCGCAGTATACACCGATGGTTCAAAGTCATCTGACGGCGTCGGATTCGCAGCAGTGTTTCCGGACAGCATCGTATGAGGGCATCTATTACCCTCGGCTAGCATATTTACGGCTGAATTGTATGCCATTCTTGTGGCACTTATCCGTATTGCATCTATGCCTGTGTCACCATTTGTGGTCGTTTCAGACTCCCTTAGTGCTTTACAGGCTATCCGTAAAATTGATACACCTCACCCCCTAGTTCTTTGTATCCACCTTTGGTTACGCCGTATCTTTAGCAAGCATAAAGATATTGTCTTTTGTTGGGTCCCTGGTCATGTTGACGTACAGGGCAATGAACAGGCAGACACTGCTGCGCGGTCAGCAGTACATGACCTTCCAGTTTCATATAGAGGTGTTCCTTTCACGGACTATTTTGCGATCATTGCTACCCACCTTCGCACCCGTTGGCAACAACGCTGGTCTGACCTGCTGAATAACAAACTTCATTCTATTAAACCGGTTATAGGTTTCTGGCCTTCTTCTTGTCACCAATGTCAAGGTTGGGAGACTACACTCTCCCGTCTTCGCATCGGCCACACTCGTCTTACTCACGGGTATCTCATGGAGAGGCTCCCTGCCCCTCTCTGTGAGCATTGTCAGGTTCCAGTGTCTGTTCGACATATTCTGTTGGACTGCCCACTCTATCAACGAGCACGCAGAATTTACCTCCAACGGCGTCTTCGCTCTGCGGCCCTTTCTTTACCTTCCCTTCTTGCAGATGGACCCTCCTTTAATCCTGACACTCTCATTGACTTTTTGACAGAAACTTACTTACTAAAAAAACTCTGAAGATTATACCTCTAACACCTCCCTCAGTCCCTTCTACCTTGATCTCTTGCTACCCTTTATCTCTGCACTATCCACCATCCTGCTGCACTCCATACCCTACTAATCATCCATCTCCCTCTTACAACCCATTCTCCCTGCATCCTGCAAAACCTGCAGCGCTGGTTATAATAATAATAATATGTATATATACTAGTATGAGAGAGTGTCATCACTGTGACCATGGTTTTCAAAGTAATAAAGTAAATATTTGGTACCTAGAGCTGTACCTCAGTAATACCCACTTTATTATGAAGTGGCTTAAGTAGAAGTATCATAGAGAAAGCCATAGATAATACAGTAGCTGTAACAGTCCAGGCAAGAAACAGTGAAGTTACTGATCATTAGTATATGGGAAGTGGCCTCACTTTACACCGACATGATCCCTGATAAACACTCCACACCAACATGAGCCCTGATAAACACTCCACACCAACATGAGCCTTGATAAACCTCCACACCAACATGAACCCTGTTAAATACTCCATCATGGGCCATGATAAACATTCCACATCAACATGGGCTTTCATAAATGCACTACACCAACATGGGCCAAGATAAACACTCCACACCAACATGAACCCTGATAAAACACTCCACACCAACATGATCCCTGATAAACACTCCACACCAACATGGGCCATGATGAACACTACACACCAGCATGAGCCCTGATAAACACTCCACACCAACATAGGCCCTGATAAACACTCCATACCCACATGTCTTCATAAACACTCCACCCCATGCAGGCTCTAACAAACACCCCACCCTCACACAGGCCCTCATAAACACCTGTACCACATGCAGGCCCTCATGCATACCTTATCCTCGCACAGGGTAAGGTGTGTATGAGGGCCCTCATAAACACCCCACCCTCACATGTGCCCTCATGAACATCCCTCCTCCACTTTGGCCCTCATAAACACCCCACCCAAGGAGTGATCGAAAATATGCTGCAAAATTTGTATAAGACGGTGCAACTCAATAAAAAATTAAGCTCCATGAGGCTGGATATTTCCTCTGTCTAGAGGGCTAGGAAGCAGCCGGCCTGGGGGTCAGGCCAGTGTCTTTGCAAGTGAATAATTAAATTTATTAGGTACAAGTGCTGTATAACCCCTGTGGTTTAGCGCTTCTATTTAATTATAATAATAATAATAATTAGGTACAAGTGCAGGTACACATAAGTACAGTTATCATACATAGTACATAACATGTGTATATTTAGAATAAGAATAAAAGTTTATTTTGACATGATACATGGTTGTACAGAGGAATATAATAGTTGGGTGTACATGCTAAAGCCCCTTAGTATGCAGAGCATTTCGGGCAAACTTAAAAAGTAACTTAACCCTTTCAGGTACAGAGTACACTGGTACAAAAGCATGTTTTTTGCGCATGTCTTCCTACTCCGCCGCGCATGCTGTATAAACCCTGTGGTTTAGCGCTTCTATTTGATTATAATAATATCCGCCGCGCATCTGGGTTCCCGTTCTCTATTTCTGACCAATCACAAGCCTTCTGTGAGTCGGTCCAGCTAAGTGGGGACGGCGTCTGCTCGCTTCCCATTGGTTGAGAGATGAAAATGTAAACACTTCTGGCTTGGCGTCACCCAGTGCCAGATTTTTCCTCTACTGACACTCATATACACTGTGATTATACTCTCTACAATGTCGGTAAGTACTGATTGTTGTGTCCAGTGTGTAAATAAATAGTTTAGGCATATTTTTAGATACAGTATATATAAAGTGTTTTGAAGCATAATATGAGTGCAGCATGCAACTGAAAAAGTGCAACGAAAATGTACCGAGTTCACTCACAACCGCCGGCAAGTTCAAATTTGAAATTTCAGTAAATAAATATTTATATAAAATTTCTAATGAATATATGAATTCTGTAGTGGTCTGGGTGTGTACTGAACATTTTTATTGTCATTCAGATCAATGAGAAATTGTTTTACGGTGGTTCCTCCAAAGAAGTCCAAATATGTCTGCATTTTGGAGGAAAGGGACTCAGATCCAGAACCAGATGACCTGTTGACATCTCCAGTGCAGTACCAACATGCAGAAAGGCCTGATGACAGTGGAGGTTTGACAAAAACGATAGGTTTGATAAAATGCTAGGTCACTGGCCAGTGCCAAGGCAAGATGTTTACATGCAAGTATTGCAGGAAAACAAAAAATCATGTCATATCCTCATTTTCCTGTCCATATGCAAAGTAAATCTATGCATCAAGAAGGAAAGAAATTGCTTATAGCCTTTTCTTGTAGCAATTAGTGATCTAGAATGATTGTTCTTTCTCAGGAAATTCAGGAATATGGGACTTGAATGTTTTAGCCCATTGCAACTTGTCCATGTTGCTCTTTGGTTCATTTTTATATTTTTTATACTTAAAAAAATGTTTGGAAACAAATTCCATTTATGTTTTTGATATTGTTTATTTGTGTAATAAAATAGAAAAATACTTATTTAGTGTTTTATTAACAACTGCAAATTTGAAATTCAGACTTTGACACCCTTTACCGGGCAGGACCTAGTCAATCAGACTTTGAATATTGGCAATTGAACGAAAAGTTTTCATGAGAATTTATTTATATGGCCTCATTTCCCTTACATTGAGATACTCTATCCACTCATAGGAAATACATTTTGAAATTACATTTTCCTAAAAGTGCCTGGTAAAGGGTTAGATTAGGAAGGTGGAGAAAATTCTCCAAGAGGGGGTATCAGCCCTTTTCAAGGGCCCTGCCCTTCCGCCCTTAGAAAGGGCCAGACGGCGTCTCTGGGTTGAAAACAACAACTAGTAACAGATGTATGGACCCAAAGAGCCAGAAGTCACGTAGTCATTGACCAGGGTTGCAACGAATGTATATGAGTGATTGAAACATTTGATATAAATGTGACCCTTGACCTTAGCAGGAAAGTTATAGAAACTGCTGTTTCCATTTCTACACTTGAATTTACAATCATGTGTTCCAGTGATCAAAGTATTTAGAGAACACAAGCATTTTGGAGTGGTTGGTGCTATTATTTAATAAATGTATGGAAGAGGGTAAGTACCTAGGATTGGCAGAGAGCGTGTATTGTTCCTTTGTATAAAGGCAAAGGGGACAAAAGAGAGTGCAAAAATTATAGGGGAATAAGTCTGTTGAGTGTACCTGGTAAAGTGTATGGTAGAGTTATTATTGAAAGAATTAAGAGTAAAACAGAAAGCAGGATAGCAGATGAACAAGGGGGCTTTAGGAAAGGTAGGGGTGTGTAGACCAAGTGTTTACAGTGAAACATATAGGTGAACAGTATTTGGATAAGGGTAAAGATGTTTTTGTGGCATTTATGGATTTGGAAAAAGGGTATGATAGGAGATGGGGCAATGGCAGATGTTGCAGGTGTATGAATAGGAGGAAGGTTACTGAAAGCAGTGAAGAGTTTTTATGAGGATAGTGAGGCTCAGGTTAGAGTGTGTAGGAGGGAAGGGGACTATTTCCCAGTAAAAGTGGGCCTTAGACAAGGATGTGGTGATGTCACCGTGGTTGTTCAATATATTTATAGATGGGGTTGTAAGAGAAGTGAATGCGAGGGTCTTGGCAAGAGGTGTTGGGCTAAAAGATAAAGAAGCAAATAAAGTGGGAGTTGTCACAGTTGCTTTTTGCTGATGACACTGTGCTTTTGGGAGATTCTGAAGAGAAGCTGCAGAGGTTGGGGATGAATTTGGTAGGGTGTGTAAAAGAAGAAAATTGAAAGTGAATATAGGAAAGAGTAAGGTGATGAGAATAACAAAAGAATAGGTGACGAAAGATTGGATATCAGATTGGAGGGAGAGAGTATGGAGGAGGTGAATGTATTCAGATATTTGGGAGTGGACATGTGGCGGATGGGTCTATGAAGGATGATGAATCATAGAATTGATGAGGGGAAAAGGGTTGGAGCACTTGAGTCTGTGGAGACAAAGAACCTTGTCCATGGAAGTAAAGGGGAATGTATGAGAGTATAGTTATACCAACGCTCTTATATGGGGTGAAGCATGGGTGATGAATGTTGCAACGAGGAGAAGGCTGGAGGCAGTGGAGATGTCATGTCTGAGGTCAATGTGTGTGTGAATATAATGCAGAGAATTCGGAGTTTGGAAATTAGGAGGAGGCAGGATTACCAAAACGATTGTCCAGAGAGCTGAGGAGGGGTTGTTGAGGTGGTTTGGACATGTAGAGAGAATGGAACGAGACAGAGTGACTTCGTGAGTGTATAAATCTGTAGTGGAGGAAGGCGGGGTAGGGGTCGGCCTAGGAAAGGTTGGAGGGAGGGGTAAAGAAAGTTTTGTGTGCAGGGGCTTGGATTTCAGCAAGCAGTGTGAGTATTTGATAGGAGTGAATGGAGGCATATGGTTTTTTAATACTTGATGTGCTGTTGGAGTGTGAGCAAAGTAACATTTATGAAGGGATTCAGGAACCGGCAGGCCGGACTTGAGTTCTGGAGATGGGAAGTACAGTGCCGGCACTCTGAAGGAGGGGTAAATGTTGCAGTTTTATAACTGTAGTGTAAAGCACCCTTCTGGCAAGACAGTGATGGAGTGAATGATGATGAAAGTTTTTTTTCGGGCCACCCTGCCTTGGTGGGAATCGGCCGATGTGTTAATAAAAAAAAAAACAAGCATTTTAATTGCAAATTGTTGCAGTGGTTTGCAAGTGTTGAAATTTAGCTGATGTAAAGCGATGCCAACCCCCCGCGGGGAGGCGGGAGGCGGGGCCACGGCGGGTTGAACTCGGACCCCGGGACAGGGCCTGCAGGATTTGACCCAAAAGGAAATTAGGTCAAAACCCCGGCCATTCAATTTTTCCCAACGCCGGGAAATCGGATAAAACTCGTTGGTTTTTGGGTGATTAAAATGGAGTATTAAATTCGCAGTTTTACTTCAAAAAGCTGAAATTAAGAATGCAAAGGACAATGAGGGCTTGTCTGAAAAAAGCAGTAACTCTTCAGCAGCGTTCTTCAAACAAGACAGCGATATCCGGGTGGGGTTGGGGTCCGATAAAATTTACCCAGGTAAGTCTGCTTAAACCTAGATGCCACCAGCTGCGCAGTTAGGAAAGCATAATTTCTTTAGGCAGATTTATCATTTCACCCGGTGACTATGGGCGATCCGCCCAAACACCGTGATAAACAGCCGTTCAGTCCATTAAATGACTGATTATATGGCATACGCTCCTTTGGGGCAATAAATAAGTCTCATGTTGGATTTGTCTTACCATACAGCCCTGTGGGGATGTGAACGCCTGCATCAACAACGATCATTGGGAGGCTGGGTAACGTGGATGCATCTACAAGCTAAGATAGCAACACATTTACAGTACACTTTATTTAGGGTACATTCCTCCACAAAGTTTGGTCCTTACGAACCGGAAAGTTGGTCGTATTCAACAAGGAGAGTGGCCACATGGTGGTCCAAAGACTTATACTCCAGTGTATAAGTATCTATGATCCAAGGTCCTTCAAAAAAGCTGTAAAACTATTGTTTTACAAAAGAAACCGGGAAAAGAGTCCCTACCTCAGTAAAAGGCATGGGAAGCTCTCGGAGGCAAAAGAAAACGCAAGCCGGCAAGCACTCACCCAAGGAAAGACAGCTGGGGGAGCCCCCCATCACCCAACTCGGGCGCTAACTTCAATCCTGCTTAAGTCAGCGAGTGGCCAGAGCGCACAGTTGGTCTGAATGTGTTACGTACCACCCGTTTATGTATACACAGGGGTTTATATATACAATGTTTATAATTTGTATAGACACAAATTAAGAGAAGAAACTGTGTATTATTTTTGTCTCTTATATAATAAAAGGAAGTTATATTAAGTTTAAACTGTCATTGTAACATTGGACATATGTATGTATATAAACATTGAATATATATTGTAATGTATATACAGTGTAATATTTTAATGTGTGAAGTGACCTGGAGACCCCAGTGGTTTAGCTGAGACAGCAATTCAGGACAAAAAACAACCTCGGTGTTGGTTCATCCATATGTATCTGCACCCTCAAGGCCACTGACCTTGAGAGGAAAACGGTTAGGGGTCAGCAGTGGCTGACGCAGTCAAAACAAACTCAGCTGGTGTTTTTAAACACTTTCAAGTGTGTTGCTAGACAATTATCCTAGCAAAATGTTGTCATTAACCACAAAATTCAAAACTTTACAGATGAAAATTCTCAATTAAACAATTAATTTCAGTCTGTATAGGTTTAACCAAACACAAATGGACTATGATGAGTTGGAAATTAAATCTCATTATTTTAAAAAACCCTGGAAATCATTAATTCAGACTATGAGAATTATGAAAATGGTTTTTCTAGATACCAAGTCAGAGGAAGAAATTAAAAGTGTCTTGGATACCTTAATGAACAACAATTAAATTTGGGCAGGAATACAGGCTATCTGCCGCAAAACTTTGTCACAGAGACCTACTTAACTAGTGGTCCGACACCTGCCACACCTGGTGTTGTTACCAATCTTCCAAATTCCATGCCTTTTTTGAAGGTAACGATTATGAAAAGTTTATCAGTGGGTTTCATTCTTTAGTGAATTACATACTGACATAGATGAGATAAAGTTCAATTATTCAGATATCCTGTTAAAAAGGGTGAACCCTATGAACTGATTAAATCATTTCCGGTGGTCAAAGGCAATTATGCCTAGCCTTACGTGTCTTAGCAGAGAATTATCTTGATGCTGACAAAGTCAGGGTTAGACATGCAGTCTTAATATCAAGCTTGAAACCACCCAAACATTGTCTTTCCCGACTTACAGTCATTTAGAATCACATTAGACAATAGTCTCAGAACTCTAGGAGTTAAAATATCAAGGCAATGTGATTGGTTTATCAGTGGATTATACAAGATAACTGTCAACACAAACCATTGAACGTTTAAATATTATGTTCAATAAACGCTATTTCACTTGTGAAGAAAGCAATGGTTTACAAACAATAGCCTCATGCATGCAAGCAACGAGACAAGATGAGAAATCCACCAATCCTGTTGTGGATAATAAACCTTTAACTCAGTACAAAAAAGGTGTACCTACTCCCACTAAACCACATAAGGGGAAATCCCATGTAGGCATTAAATTGCCAACAGACAGTAAACAGACTGTCACACATACACGTACTTCAAAATGTACTTTGTGAGGGCCTTGGGCACAGTATTGCATTCAATACACAACAATGGAGGCACGGAAACAACGGCTCAACAGCTGAAAAGGTGAAATGGTTTGGGGCGGTCCAACTCTCATAGTACAATAAGGAATAGGATATCGGCCGGTAACGAATAGCAATTTGTAATTTCTAGTAGAAAAGGGCGAGTAGACAGGTGAAGCATAGAATACATTAACTGGTAGATCAGGGTGAGTCAGGTCAGGCCGGTGAGGAGCACTGTAGACAATGTGTCCCACAGACTCCACAATACACACTCATACACCATAACACAACACCCACTACTTTTCACACACTTAATAAACCCCACATGTATAGTTCCACACACACACACACACAAACACAACAGACCCACACACACACACACAAACACATACAGACCCACACACACTCTTTCCCCCTGCCCCCCTCCCCTGATCCCCCTCTCCCCCCCTTCTTCTCCCCCTCTTCCTCCCTCCCATTCTCTCTCCATTTCTGCTTCTCCCACCTCCTCTCTCCTCTATTCCCCCTCCCCAATCTCCCCATTTCCCCTGTCTCCAGTTTTCTCCTCTTCCTCCCTCCGCCCCCACACAAACACTCAGGCAATCACACCACAAAACAACCACAAGAAAACATAGTCTTTCACTCTGTGGCATCTTAAAAAAAAGGGTGCCAGATAGCAGGAAAAAAGGGGACGAGGTGGTCTTGAAGGAAGATTTGGCAGCAGAGCTCATGAAAAAAGGAACATGAGTGGGGAAGGAACTAGAGGGCTTAACAGGGAAAATGGAGGAGAATAGTGCGAAAAGCAGGAAGTGGGAGTAAAAGTCAAACAGCAGAGGCTAAGATACAGAAAATTAAAGAGGAACTGAAATCGAAACATCCTAAACAACAAAAAAGCAATGTTTTACATGGTATCAGAAACTGCCCAGTCCAAATAAAGGGGCAGAGAACGGAGGGAAACTGTATGCAGGGGCCTTATCAGACCATCATGGAGCCCAGAAAAAAGAGGATCACATCAGGAAAAATGAGGGAGTGTAGAAAAAGGAAGAGCTAAGCTATATGTAGAAGCCCTAACAGCCCCGCAGTGTACATGGAAAGTTAAGAAGGGAAAATGACAGGCCACTGCACCCAGGAACAACAGAAGTGAAGAGATTGAAAAGGAAAGCTGCAATGGAGGCAACTAAACAATCAGGGGTTACATAGGGATAGGCAGGGGAAAGAAGAGAGAGATCAGTCTTTGTTTATGGGCTCCAGGAAGCTGAAGGAAACTTACGAAGCAAGAAGACAAGGGAGAAAAAGCGGTTGAAAGCATCATGAAAGCAAAGGAGAAGATGACATGACCCAGCTGGCAAAATTTTCTGAGAATAGGAGGGTTTGCAAGAGGAAAAATGGATCAAAAGTGATTTTCAAGGCAGAATCGGCTCAAACAGGATCCTGCAGGAGAAAGCAAGACTAAGGGATATGTCAGAGTACCGGAGGGGGTATCTTGACCACGACAGAACACAAGCAGAAAGGCAAAAAACTGAAAGAGAGGGTACAAAGACGAAAGGAGGAAAAAGAGATGGACGGGGGAACCTAGACTCAAAAGGAACTCAAATACAACCTCCCTCACAATCACCTACAGACGTCCCCCAACCTGGACAACCCCAATGAAAAAACATTTTTAACCCAAAAACACATGTCATACCCAATGCTCCCACCCACCTCATTTAAAAATCCCCTTCACACCAACCACCCATTTTCCTCATCAGGGGCTCCCACTTTCCCAACCCCACGTACCCCCCCGACACAGTTTTAGAAAAGAAGTTGAAGGTTTGGTATACAAATGCAGATGGAAAACAAATAAATGTTGGAGTGGCATGAAAGAATAAAAAGACATCCCCAGACATAATAGCACCCCACAGAAACAGAAACTCACCAGGATGATAACAGATGCAATCTTTCCACCCGGATATCAAATCCCCCAGGAAAGATAGAGGGAGCAGAGGGGGGAGGGGAGTTGCACTGCTCATTAAAAACCGGTGAGGATGTGAGGAGGGAAGGAATGGATAGAATGGGCGAAAGGGACTACATAGTAGGAACAACCGTCTGAAAATAAGGTGGTAATTGCCGTAATGTACAACCATACAAATGCAGGAAGGAAAGAGAAGAATACAACGAAAACACCAACCGGTAGACAACTAGCCAAGGTGGCCAGAAGAGCTCACTGGGGAGAGCAAAGTTAATGTTTGGGTGATTTCAATCCAAAGAGATTAAAACCTGGAGCCCGGAGCTAAGGGGGATATCCTACGAGGAGGTTAAGGAAAGACCTGATGACACTGGAAGACAGGAGAGATAGGGATGATATGATAACGACATAAAAAATTTAGAGGAATCGACAATGTGGACAGAACAGGATGTTCCAAAATGGGACACAGCAACAAGGGGTCACAATTGGAAGGGAAGACTGAAATCACGGTGTTAGGAAGTATTTCTTCAGTCCGAGTTGTCAGGACGGGAATAGTCTGGGAAGTGATGTAGTGGAGGGGAGGATCCAAAAACATAGCTTTAAGGAGAGGTATGATAAAGCTCTGGGAGTTTGGACTGAAATAAACCTTTTGTGAAAAGGAGGGGGTAGGAGCTGGACTGAACCGCAACCACAGCTAGGTGAGTACAACACACATTCTTGTATGCACTCTTGTATGCACAGGCACTGTCAGACACCCCTGGGGTCCAAAACGGGTTGGGGGTCCCGAAACCCAAAACAAAAGGGGAAGAAAATAGAGAGGGTAAAAAGAAGCAGACACACTAAACGCAGAGACCCCAAAAAATATACTGCAGCGGAAAGGGCAAATGAAATAGGCCAGACACACAGAGGAAACAGGGGGTACAACCATGACAGAACCGGGAAAGATGCAAATGCATCTCTGATGATGAAAAGGGGGAGTCTTTATCTACGGTTAAGGAAGTTTAAGGGATCCCCAGCAGGAAAACAGGAGGAGAAAGAAAGGATTAAGGGGATCATGCTAGCAACAGGGAAAGACATGTCCAGGTAAAGAGAATGGATGGCACTAGGGGAAGAAATCGGCCCCTCAAAGTAATTCTTCAAGCAGAAAGCCTACCATGATCCTGCAAAAAAAGTATGGCTGAGGGCGACTCAAGGAGTACCAGACTGCATCCTGATCGGGACAGAATGAGGAAAGGGGGGGCCCAAAAGAGGATAAGAAAGCAAAAGAGGAGAGAGAGGAGGGGGAAGGGGGAGGACCAGGCCCAAGCAGGACAAACACACCCCCGGAAGCACTCACAGAGGGCCTCAAATCCAGCAACCCAACTGCAACCATAAATTTAACATCACACACAACAA
>WNWK01034301.1:0-20525 GCA_009830355.1 Cherax destructor | reverse complement strand
CCCGGGGGGGGTCTCGAGGGTTTTTTTTGCCTTTTCCACCTGTGTGTGGTTCTTCCCCATCTTTTCATTCCCCCTTTCCCCTTTCGTTTTTTGTACCCTCCTTTCAGTAACGTTCTTTTTGTTCTGTCTAAAATGGGGTACCCCCTCTGGTCCCCCGGTTTTTTCCCCCCTTCAGTCGTTTTTATCCTGCAGGACGGGGTTCGGCCCCGATTCTCCTTAAAATTTTTTTCGGCCCCTTTTTCCCCGAAATTATTATTTTTTATTATAATAAAAAAGTGCAAACCCCAAGGGTCATACAGGGGGGAATTTTGCGGGATGGGGGAAAGGGTTTGGGGTTAGGGAGATGGATGATTATAGGGAGGGTGGCAGGACAGTGGATATGGGGATAGGGAAGCAAGGGAAAAGGTGAAAAACGAAGGGCTGAGGGGAAATCTTAAAAGGGGAGTAAGTCAGTTTCTGTGGAAAACGGGAGAGTCAGATTAAAAGGGGGGTCCATCTGCAAAAGGAAAAAGGGAAAGAAAGGGCCACAGAGAGCAAATTTCTTGGGAATAAATTGACATGCTCGTTGATAGAGGGGGCAGTCCAACGAATATGTCAAAAACATAACCCAAAAAATGCCCCAAAAAGGGGGGGGAAATTTTTTCCCTGAATCCCCCTGGGGTAAGACAGGGTTTTAGGGAAAAAAGGGGGGTTTTCCCCCCCCCGGTTGTGAAAGAAGAGGGAAAAAATTTAAAAAAACCCAAAGAAGTTTTTTTTTAAAAATACCCCGCTTTTTCCCCAAAGGGGCGGGGGGGTAGCAAAAGACTAAATGGGTTTTTAAAGGGGAAAACCCTATATGAAACGGGGAAAGGGCTTTCCCCTTTTACCACCGCAGCAGTGTCTGCCTGTTAAATTTTCCCCGTACGTCAACATGACCGGGGCCCCCAAAAAAAAATTTTTTTTGTGCATGAAAAAATACGGCGAAACCCAAAAGGGGAAAAAAGAACTAGGGGGGGAAAAATTTTTTCGGATAGCCTGAAAAACACTATGGCAGTCTGAAAACCCCAAATTTGAAGGGGAAATATGCAAACTTAAAGGGACAAAATTTTGGAAACCCCAATTTAGAGAAAATGTTTAAGGGGGAAAAAGATGCCCTCCCGACGTTGTCCGGGGAAAACTCCTAACCCCACCGCCCGATGCCCGAACCATCGGGGGAACTGCGATGGCAAAATGAGAAGGGGAAATGGCCCCAAAAAAAAGCGAAAGTTTGGGGGAGTTGGGCCTTCCCAAGGTAGAAAAAAAAAGACAGGGGCAGCAGGAATTCCCCCAAGGGGGGGAGGGAAAAGAAACATGAACATATAAAGGCGGGGAAACTAAAAAGGGGAAAAAAAAAAATAAAAAAGACGAAGAAAAAGGGGAAAAAATAAACGGGGGGGACAAAAAAAACGGCGTCTATTTTACATCTTGACAACCCCCCAAGGGGAAAGATTGGGGGACATGAAGCGAACATAAAAGAATGCAAGGGCACCATCCCGATCGGAAAGGATGGAAAATTCGCTTCAACATGAGGCTCTAACCCCGGGGAAGAAACGAAAAGCACCAAAGGATAATTTTTCCCGGGGGTGGGGGAAGGGTTAAAAATTGGAAAGAGTAGCGGGAAAAAGGCTTAAAAACCCCCTGGTCAAATTGAGTTTCGAAAAAAAGGGGGGGCCCCGGAATGTGGGCGAAGGAGATTCCCCTACGATCAGCCCCCCAAAAAATGCGAGGGGTTTTAAGGGTTCCCCCTATGACAAACCAAAATTAAAAGGGGTAATGTGGGTTTTTGGGAAATCTGGTCAAACAGGGGGCTGAAACGTTTTCCCCTTCCCCGGGAAAAATGCCCCTATAGGTACAATGGGTGTTAAACCCCAAAACCCCCAAAAAACGTTTTGATGAGTTTTGCCACTAAAAATTTAAACCCGTGAGTTTTCCCAATCAGAAAACCCGGGATGGTTGCGGGGGGGGAAAAACTGCAATGAGGTGATATTACCACTAAAACTTAAACCCCATCCAAAACAGACCAAATACGGAAAAGGGGGAACAGTCCAAAAGATTTTTTAAAAAGAAGGAGAAAAGTTGTGCTCAGAACAAACCCCCCGAAGGACCCTTTTTCAGCTTGGAAAATTTTTCCGGGAAAGCTCATTACAACCCCGGACAAAAAAATGTCTGTCAGTTAAAAGGCCTTAAGGAAGAATGGAAAAGGTTCCCCCAGGACTAAAGGAAAATCCCCAAGATATTATACCCAAGGGGGTCCCCCCTTTCCCCAAAGGTAAAAAGATGGCGATTGAGTGGTTTTGGGGAAAGGGCAGGAAAGGGGGTCAATGGCAGAAAAAACCCCCAAAGCCATATTGACTAGGGAAGATTTGGTGCTTTTTTGGGGTTACCACATCAAACGTTCCAACGACGTTCCATCACCCCCCAAACTGCACTGGTAAAAGGGGGGGGGCGGTAGGGGAAAAGGCCAAAACCCCTTAGTACCGGTTTTTGCGAAAGGGAACCCCCAATTTCCCACTGGGGAATAACCCATGACCATACAAGTTAAAAAGAGTCAAGATAAAAATAAACAGACTGATAAAAACCCCTGAGCATACAAATTTTTATGCTGTCTGGCCCAGTTCCGTTTTGGCCCAGCTCCCCAGTTCTTAAGGGGAAAAAGGCTTTAAAAAAATTTTTTTTCTAAGAGAAAAAATTTGGCTTTAACCCAAAAAGTTTGAAAAAGGAAGGGGGCCAAGGGGGAGCCCCTAAATCGGGACAAGATGATTACCAATTTCGGGGGGAAAACAGCAAGAGGGTGTTATTCGACACCTGCAACCAAAAGGACAGGCCCCGGGAAATTTTTCCCCTTTTTAAAAAATTTTTTCCCCAGACTGCACTCAAAAAGGGGCGGGGGGAAACGAATTCGCCAAAAAAGGGGTTTAAGAACACGTATGACCCAAGCAACCTCTCTTCGTTTAAAAAAAAGGAGTCTCTGGGTTTTTGTTATATCGAATTTGCCCCCCAGGAAAAATTTTCAAACCCCCCTGCCCGGGGCCAAGGGGGAAACCCCCGGCCCCCACTTCTGAGGATGCCCGGGTTTGGGGGTGGGAAAGGGCCCGGAAAACAGAGGATAAAAAAGATGAAAAAACCCCATCAATGTAGGACGAGGAAGGAACCTCATAAAAAGGAAGATGTGTGTAAAGGGGCCCTTTTTTTGGGAAAAAAGCGGGGCAGGGAGGGGAAAAAAACCCAAAGGGAAATTTTAGGATGATTGGGAAATTTTCGCTTTTCTTGGGGGGCGGGGGAAAAAAAGGGGAGGTAATAAAAGGGCTGGGGAGGAAGGGGGGATGGAGAGATCGAACAGGAGAAAGAAGGGGGTTGGGGCCCCAAAAGGGAGGGAAAACCCCTATTTAAAACAGGGGGGGAAACCCCAAAAAAAAGCCCCAACGGGGAACCCCTGGGAGCCCCCAAGGGCCCTCCCCCCAAAAAAAATGGGGCGTTAAAATCCCAAAAAAAAAAGGGGTGGGAAGGAAAAAAAACCAAAAAACAAAACCCCCGTAAAAAAATCCCCAGAAGGGGGGAAAATAAAAGAACAATGTATACCCTTATTCAAGTGGATAGGGGGTGCGGGTGAAAGGGGAAAAGGGGAAAATAGAGCTGACGGGATGGAAACCAGTGAAAATAAAAAAGAACTTTCTTAAAAAGGGTTAAATAAGGGCCCATGAATATAAAAAATCATAGCCTAAAAAAGGGCCCCCAAACAGGGGGTTTGGGTTTTTCCCCCTTTAAACGGGGCCCCCAAAAGGGGAAAACGGGGGAAAACAAAACCAAAATTTACCCCCCCCCCCCGGGGCCCCGGGGAATTCCCTCCCCAAAAAGCCATGATTTATGGAGAGAAAGATATAAGTCAAAAGGGGGGGGTTTTGGACTAAGGGGTTGAAAAGTCCACGTGTGGAGGCATTTGGGGAAAAACCAAAAAGAGAAGGAGGGGGTGCCGGGGGAAGGAAGGGGGGTGTAGACGAAGAAGGGGAGGGAAAAACCCCGATGGGCCGTCCACCCGTTCCCGACTCTGAAATATATTCTGCAATAGCTTCCAGTTATCGGGGAAAAGATGGGAATGCGGAACATTAGGGGAAAGGAAGGGGGGGTGAGCAACTATCGGAGTCTTTTGAACGTACTAAAGTAGGGGGAGGAGATAGAAAGGAAACTGAAGGGCCCTCGGAAAAAGGACAAAAGGGGGAAAGGCCTGGGGAGGGTCAGTCAGGAAAGGAACGAGGGGACGGGGGATGGAAATTGGGGAGGAGGAGAACTCCACACACGTTACAAAAGAAAGGCAAAGGGCCCAGGGGATTGTTTAACTTATGGAAGAAGGGGTGCTGAATTTAGGCGAAGGGCGAGGACGAATAGCCCTCAGAACTGTGCAAGGAGGGGGGAGGGTGGACAGTTTGAATGGGGTAAACCCCTGAGAAAAACATCAAGGGTTGGACAGGGTAACTGAGATGTTGGAAACCAAAAGTCAAGGAAGGGGGACCCGTGGGGCAGTTTACAATGGAAAAGGAAATACGGGAAGTCTCCTTGAAGGCGTAGATAAGGGAGCCTGCAAAGAAAGCCTTCCGCCCTTTGAGAAAACCCGGTTTTCCCCCTTTCAGGTAAACCTGACAATGGCGAGAGGATCATGGATGTCCCGACATTAAGGAAAAGAGGTAAAATACAAGAAGGACTGGCATGGTCGTGGGACCATGACTGGCATTCGCTTGGACCCAATATTTCGCTGGATGCCCAAAACGCCAGCAGTTTCTACACTGTTGTGGTGTAGGGGCCCTTTTGAACTTGTAAACGTTGACCCGCAATGTAGACCGAAGGTGGGAGTTCATGCAGTCAAACGTTAAAGGTTTTATATTAAGGAAAACGTCTTTCTTATTGACAGGGAAGGGTAAAAGTGTCAACATTAAGGAAAAGGGAGTTCTTGGGCCCCAAGTTGCCCCAAAAAATGCTTCCACATTCTAAATTCGTTGGACAATGGGTGGTGTAAAATGACAGTACCCTACAAAATTAAGAGAAATTTCAATAGTGATGGAATAGTATCTATGGTCGTAAGGGGAAAAAGATCACACTTAAGCATTCTGGACCATGATGATGCAAGGCCCTCTTAAAACGTGAAAGAATCTTTCCTTGGCATAGGAGACTTACCAACATGATCGAAAAGAAGAAATTGGAGTGGTCCTGAAAGTAAAAAATTTGTTTTTAAGGAAACCCAAAGTATCTAAAAAATTGCACGATTTGTGTCGTTTCTGAGATGAACGAAGGAAAGTGAACGTCTGTAAGGGTCTTGGTCGTTTGGAGGGGACCGGGGGTGGCCCTGGGGAGAGGGCGCGAAATGACCCGGGGAAAGCCTTGGAATCAAAGGTCAGAAGAGGAAGGCCGATATGCCGGGCCGGGAACCCCGGTACCTGGGCAGGTGACGAACTGCACCCAGCAAGAGGCAGGGGATTGGGAAAGGGTTGTCCGGTTTGTCCGGTATAGGGGTCGGAACAGGTGGGTATCAGGAAGGGCCCGGGGATTGGGTTCATGGATTGGGTCAGCCATGGTTAGGTTCTTCTTTATTTTTATTTTTAAGAAAAAAGAAAAAAATAAAAAAAAAAAAAGGGGGGAAACGTGGAGGAATAGCTCCTAGGAGGGAATGAAAGGGCGAAACCCCTCCCCCCAAGAGGATCTCAACACCCAAGTGGGGATGCTGCATGGAACCCGTGCCACCCTACCCTTCAGCCCAAAAACCAGCAATCCGGATAACAACCTCCATCCACCAAGCCATCCCCGGGTTGGACAAAAAGGGCCGGCCGGAAAATCCGCCACAAAAATACCGCCTTGGCTACCACCCAAATGGGTGGCCTAAAAGATACACCCGTCCCCAAAGATCAACCCCCCAGGAGACCAGAGAGGGGTCGGGACATCCCCAGGCGATCCAGATTTGACAAACCCAACCCCGCCAAAGGCCTCCGGAATGGATGGACCACGTCCCCCCCCCAGGAACCAGAATGCCGTGGAGAGTCCCAGGGTAAAAAAGGGGAAGGAAATAAAGGAGGATGAGGAGGAAGAGGAAAGGGGAAAAAAAGGGGGGATGGGGAAAATGGGAAAGGGGGATATTTGGGGGAATAGGTTTTCTGAAAAGAATACCAAAAAATCCAATTCCCCCGACCAAGAGCCCTTCACCACAGCAAGGGCCCCCTTTAAACTTTCCCTTAAACCAAGCCCTTTCTGAAAATTTGTCAACCGCGCCCTGTCGCCCACCTATTACTTTTTATGAACCTTCAATCCTTTTTTTCCCTGTTTTTCTTTATAAGGTTTTCCCCTTGACCCTGGACCCGAGGAAAAACGACCTCTTCCCTTTCATCTTCCCCTCCTTTGCATTCCCCCGGGGGTTAGTTCCCCATTGAAGCGTTCCGCCTTTAACCCTTCCCTGGTGGCCCTGCTTTAGTGGTCTGTCTTTCCTTCAATGTTCCTTGCCACCAAATTGTCAATTGTCTCCATAGCGTTTTCCATCTTTGTCTTCCAGACTTCGTATTCCTCTTTTCCGGGCCCCGGGGCAGGGACCTTCAAGTATAGCTTTTTTTGCTCCCTACAAGTCCCTTTTATCTGTGACTGATGTAGCAGTTTTATGTCATGGCTGTACTGTCATTTGTCTTTTTGCTTTTCAGGCTTTTAGTTTCTCTTCAGGCACTGTATCTTAGCTTCTGCGTATGGCTACCCCCCATTTCCCCGTTCTCTCAGATCCTCCTCCATTTTTTCCCCAAAGTCTTCTGGCTTCCTTCCCCACTCTTCCCTCCTTTTAGACTCTGCCTCCCAATTTTCCCCTCCCAGATTCTTCCTTCAGTTCATCCCAGACCGGGTTCTCTGCCTCTTGGGTAACCCATTGTTTTTACCACAGAAAGAAGCTTATGTATTTACCAAAGAAGGTTCGTAATTTGTGTGTGTGTGTGTGTGTGTGTGTGTGTGTGAAGATGGGTGTTTTTTTAAAAGAGGAAGGGGGGAAAAGGAGGGTGGAGGAGAAGAAGGAATAAAGGGGGGGGGACAGTGCAGGGAATATTTGGGGGACAAGAGAGGAACATGGAAGCAAGGGGGGGGAGGGGGTGGATGAGAAAAAAGATGATGGGCGGAGAAGGACGAGGGAGGATATGAAGGGAAAAGGTGAGAGTAAGAGGCTAGGTAGAGAAGAAAAGAAGATAATTAAAAGGTAGGAGGGGCAGTGATGGAGGGAGTGAGGGGCAGGAGAAGGTGTGTGTGTATGGGAGATGGAAGAGGAAGATGGGAAAAAAACAGGGGTGCAGGGAGAGGGGGGAATGTCTAGGAGAGGGGAGGAGAAAGGAGGAAAAGAGAGAAAAAGGAAAGGGAGTAAATAAAGCTAGGTAGAAAAAAGAAAGAAGAGGAGAGGGAAGAGGAGCAGCTTGGTCGGCCCTTTATTAGAAGTGCCTTTTTTGTGTGTGTGTTGATTTGACAGTTAAGGTTGAGTCCTACCAAATGTAAAAAAAGTCCCTCCTTTTTCCGTAATCCTATTTTCCATAACACTTGCATGACACTTATTTTCCAACCCTTTTTTACTTACCTGAATAAACTTACTAAAACACCATGTTAGGTATTTGTCTGACAGGCCTGGGCTCGTCGGGGGACACCAGCAGTGTTCCTCCTTTGTTCCCGGTCCCCTTACATGTTAAGTCTCTTTTATGATATTAAACCTCCAGAAGGGATTATCCCCTCAGCTGTCAGTATTGCAGGGCCATCCATCATGCAACCACAAAAGGCGTTTTACTTTCGTCCGGAAGTTGTCGTCTGAATTTTGCTCATTTGTGCTGGATGTTTCCTCTCAATGGGCATACCGGGTTTCCTTTTTCTCCGTTTGTTTCACTGTACTCCTGTATTCAACCACCCTCTTTTCTCTGTTTTGGGGTCACACTTTTTCTTCATATACCCCTGTTTCTTAGGAAACACCTTTAGACCTAGTTCCAACTTCCTGTCTTTCTCTTTGCGCACTTGTATCTTTTTTTTTGTTCCTGTGGTTTGTAAATTTTTTTTTTTTACTTTTTTTTGCTAATGGGAAATGTGCTAGTCTGACTTCATTGATTCCCCGGTATTGAAAAGCATTCACAACCATCCTGTATGGCCCATCCCGAGCTTCCTTATTCTGGGCGGGATACAAATTAACCATTATATTTTTTCTTTTATGATCACTTATATTTCCTTTTGGGTTTAAATGATTATTGCACTTTTTGATTCGCACCCATTTGCTGCTCAGTCCCGGGCCATCTAAAAATTACGAGTTATCCTGACTTCTTCACCGCCCGTGTGTTTTGTGTGAAGGTTGTTTCCAATCTTCTTAGGAAAAGTATAATAGAAAAAGACATATTTTTTTAAAAAAAATAAACACTATTTTTAAAAAAAAAAAATTTTAAAAAATAAATACATAAATATGACTATAATTACCCCCCTTAAAAAAATGAAAAAAAAATAAAACACTGACCCCAAAAAAAGGTTTTTTCAGATGGACACTGATGTTAACACTGTAGCTATGAATCGAAATTTTAAATGTGTTGTAGGTGCATCGTTTTCCCAAAAAAACAAAATTTTCCCCCCCAAAAAAATGTCAAAATGTTCGGGGGCTCAGGGGAAGGGGTTTTCCCCTGGTAAACAGTTGCCTGAGGTTTCAAAAGGGGAAAAAAGGAACTATTTTGGGGCCCTCACCCGAATCCATGATCCGTGGGGAAAAAAGGAAAATGTAAAAAACCCAAAAATTTTTTCCCACCTATATTTATTCACATGTGGCAAAGGCCTTTTTAAAAAAATGGTGAAACTGTAAAAAAATAACTTTACCAAAAGCCAAGGTAGGGCAGAGCAAAATTTTTTGTTGCTAAAAATGAGTGAACCCCAAAAAAAATTAATAGTGAAGCTCTTGAACATAAAATAATTAAGAAAAGGGGCCTGGGGAAGATTTAATGGGTCGGGTGGTCGGTCAGTGATTTAACCGGGCCGGGCCTAGCATTACACCTCTCACCGGGAGGAAAAAGGGGGGGGGTATAGGGGAGCTAGACACTCACCCTTTTTAAAACAAGTAGACTACCTTTAAAACCTCACTATCATACCCCCCCCCTTTCATCATTCCCCTATCTATTGACTTTCCCCAAAATTTTTTGTGTGTTGTTAGTTAGTTACCATTTTTTCCCAGGCACATGTCGATTAAATTTGGGCCCTGTTTTGTATTTTGTGTGTAACGAAAAACTTTGAAAGGGCCCCGCGGGTTTAACCCCGGGCCCCCGGGGGGAAGGGGACAGTTTTTGCCACCGGGGCCCTCGGGGCATGGGGGGTTTGTTTTGTTTTGTGTGTGTGTGTGTGTGTGTGTGTATGTGTGTGTGTGTGTGCAAAAGTTCTTAAAAACCTATTGCATTGTGTGTAGGGAATTGAAAAATTTGTAAGGAATGTGAATATTAAATGGTTAAAAACCCGGAGGAAGGGAACTGTTGAAAAGGGATGTTAGCAATTAAAGGAAGAAGGTTGGTTTAAGGAAGGGGGGAAAGGTTTGGAAGGGGTGAGGAAAGGTTTAAGGAAAGGTGGGAGGAAGGGTTAAGGAAGGTGGTGAGGAAAGGTTTAGGAAGGTGGTGAGGAAAGGTTTTAAAGGGGAAGGTGGAAACAAGGTTTAAGGAAGGTTGAGGAAAGGTTTAAGAAAGGTAATGGGGAAAAGGGTTTTAAAGGGGAAGGTGGTGGGGAAAAGGGTTTTTAAGGAAGGTGGCCGGAAAGTTTTAAGGAAGGGGTTTGGGAAGGTTTAGGAAGTGGGGGAAAGGTTTAAGGAAGGTGGATATAGGTTTAAGGGAAGGTGGTGAGGAAAGGTTTGGAAGGTGGGGGTAAGGGTTTAGGAAGGGGTAAATAAAGGTTTAAGGAAGGTGGAAGGGTTTTGGAAGGTGGTGGGGAAAAGGTTTATGGAAGGTGGAAGGAAAGGGTTTTAAAGGGGAAAGGGGTAGGAAAAGGTTTATGGAAGGTGGAGAGGTAAGGTTTAAGGAAGGTGGTGGGGAAAGGTTTAAGGAAGGTGGTGAGGAAAGGTTTAAGGAAGGTGGTGGGGAAAAAGGTTTAAGGAAGGGGGCCCAGAAAAGTTTAAGGAAAGGAAAGGAAAGGTTAAGGAAGGGTTTGGGAGGAATTTTAAGAAAGTAGGGGGAAGGTTTAAGGAAAGGTGGCAGGAAGTTTGGAAGGGGAAAGGTTTAAAGGGGGAAGGTGGGGGAAAGTTTAAAGGAAAGGTGGAGGGGTTAGGGAAGGTGGTGAGGAAATTTTGGAAGGTGAAGAAAATTTAAAGGAAAGGTAGGAGGAAAAAGTTTAAGGAAAGGTGGAAGGAAAGGTTTAGAAGGTGGGGAAAGTTTAAAAGGGGTGAGGAAGGGTTTAAGGAAGGTGGTGAGGAAGGTTTAGGGAAGGGGAGGAAAGGTTTTAGGAAGGTAGCGAGGAAAAGTTTAAGGAAGGTGGAGGAAAAGGTTTAAGGAAAGGTCGGGGGAAAGGTTTAAAGTGGCGGGAAAGGTTTAAGGAAGGTGGTGAGAAGGTTTAGGGAAGGTGGCGGGGAAGGTTTAAGGAAGGTGGTGAGGAAAATTTAAAGGGAAAAGGGGTGAGGAAAGGTTTAAAAAGGGGGGGAGGAAAAGTTTAAGGAAAATGGGAGGGAAAGGTTTGGAAGGTGGTGAGGAAAAGGTTTAAGGAAGGTGGGAAAGGTTTAAGGAAGGTGGTGGGAAAGGTTTAAGGAATGTGGTGAGGAAAGATTTAAAAGGTGGTGAGGAAAGGTTTAAGGAGGTGGAGGAAAAGGTTTAATGAAGGTGGTGAAAGGTTTAGGAAGGTGGTGAGGAAAGGTTTAAGGAAGGTAGAGGAAAGATTTAAGGAAGGTGGGGAAAGATTTAAGGAAGGTGGTGAGGAAAGGTTTAAGGAAGGTGGTGAGGAAAGGTTTAATGAAGGTGGTGAGGAAAGGTTTAATGAAGGTGGAGAGGTAAGGTTTAAGGAAGGTGGTGAGGAAAAGTTTAAGGAAGTGGTGAGGAAAGGTTTAATGAGGTGGGAGGAAAGGTTTAAGGAAGGTGGAGGAAAGGTTTAAGGAAGGTGGTGAGGAAGGTTTAAGGAAGGTGTGAGGAAAGGTTTAAGAAGTGGGAGGAAAAGATTTAAGGAAGGTAGAGGAAAAGTTTAGGAAGGTGGGAGAAAGGTTTAAGGAAAGGTGGAGGAAAGGTTATGAAGGTGGTGAGGAAAGGTTTAAGGAAGGTGGTGAGGAAAGGTTTAAGGAAGGTGGTGAGGAAAAAGGTTTGGAAGGTGGTGAGGAAAGGTTTAGAAGGTGGTGAGAAAGGTTTAAGGAATGTAGTGAGGGAAAGATTTTAAGGAAGGTGTGAGGAAAAGGTTTAAGGAAGGTGGTGAAAAGGTTTAATGAAGGTGGAGGTAAGGTTTAAGGAAGGTGGTAGAAAAAGGTTTAGGAAGGTGGTGAGAAAGGTTTAATGAAGGTGATGAGGAAAGGTTTAAGGAAGGTGGTGAGGAAAGGTTTAAGGAAGGTGGTGAGTAAAGGTTTAAGGAAGGTGGTGAGGAAAGGTTTTAGGAAGGTGGTGAGGAAAGGTTTAAGGAAGGTAGAGGAAAGATTTAGGAAGGTGGTGAGAAGGCTTGGAAGGTGGAAGGTAGGTTTGAGAAGGTGGTGAGGAAAGGTTTAAGGAAGGTGGAGAGGTAAGGTTTAAGAGAAGGTGGTGAGGAAAGGTTTAAGGAAGGTGGAGAGGAAATGTGTTAGAGATTCTGATCTTTCTATCTTTTATATCAATAAATGTTGAATTATGACTACGATTTCCCCTTTTTTTCAGTCTGGTCGAGTGTTTATTACTATGGAGATGAAACTGAATATTGTACATCATTCAACTTGTTAATGAACGAGACTAATAAACACAACTGCTCCTAGAAACTGCCATATGTGTGTGGGATTTTCATAGGTGAGTTTCATGCACCTCCCAACATCTCTTTCACCATATATGTTAAACAATTAAGCAGGTAAGTGTTATTATAGTAATCTTCCTTGTCCCATATATATGTGAAACACCTAGGTAACTCTTCAACATTGTTATATAAATATCCCAAAGTAATGATTGTGTTGTGGTCTCTAGGACACAAACCATTAGAATAAAGTAAATCTTTTTTAACAATAATGTAACATATTGTAGTATTTGTCTCAATAAAATATACCAATAATCCTGGTATTAAAATTAAATTTTAATTACTATAATTAAGTGCGCCAAAATGGAAAGGTCTTGCGGGCCAGCTGGTCAGTGGTTAAAAAAAACTGGGTTTAAAAAGACTCACTTGCCATGAGTTCAAACCCCACCCATTCTCTGATATAATTAAGAGAATGAAAAAAGGCCCCCATGACAGTATAGTTCTTCTGTCATCTGGTTCTTGTAAGTGTAATTTATGGGTTTAAAATCACCCAGAATCATAATAAATAACTACTTTATGCAAACCCATTTTGAGGGTATGGAAAGGGAACAAACACATCCTGGAAATTACAGAATACTGACATTGCACCTAAACCTACGGTAAAAGAGTTGTTCTCGCCCGCCCTTTTCCCAGGTTTCTCTCTTACCCAGCAGTTGTAGCCAGTAGGCGGTAACAAGCGTCAGAGGAACACTGTCTGTGAGTTAACCGTGGAGTCACTGTTGGCTCATTACCTGTTCTCCTCCCCCCAGGAATTTACAAAGGGCTTTACAGTGAAACAGTGTTTTGTACAATTCATTAATGGTGTAAACAAATCTTTTTTAAAGTTGGCGTCATCAAGTGTATACAAAGGGGAGTGGTGAAATTTCGAGGATGCTCAGTTCCAGGTCCCCCAACTGGGGAGTTTGTCTCCGATGGGGTCAAAGACATTCATTTCCGTGCAAAAAGTATCCAAGGCGGACGATCAGCATGAAAAACTTTTGAGCGTATAGGACGAGTCTACTCACAACGATGGGACGGTGGACCAAGCAGCCCTGAAGAGTTACCAGAAGGCCCTTACGTCATCAATGTCTCTGAAGAAACCCCTTTTCCCATCGTATGTCATTTAAGGTGAGTTTAAAACACAGTTGTACATCCGTACAATAGCCAATGCCGCACGTGTATGCTTCTGACCATTTGGCAGCCACGTCCTGCAGTGTGAACAGGCCAGAGACGAACGCCCCTTGATTCCCCTCGACGACACTGGGCGGTTTCATGTCGGAGAGAGACGAAAAGCGGAAGTCTCACAATGCATGGTCTGATGAAAAAAGCCCCCTTGGCCCCAGATGAATCCGCCATGTGCAACTTACCTTGTCTTCTATGTCTAAAAAAGGGGTTCCTCGTCCCTTCACTCAAAGTGGGGCACTGCAACACGACGTATCTTTCCCTGTTGGGCATGGAATCAGTATCTCCCATCCAAGTGAAAGTGAAATCCCCAGTAAATAGTATAGGACCTGAAACACCAGACAATAATGACGTTGTTTTCCCGTTATAGTGGTAGAAGTACCAGTGAGCGTTCTGAGGCGACGCCTCCGTCCAAAAATTCGGCGGACTGTCCGTCAGAAGAGGAAAAGCAGTGTCAGACGGGAGTGATGACATCTAACTCCCGAACAGGACTGGGAAAAAACAATAGGTCGAACCTACAGAGACAAAAACGGGTTTGAGAGTCCTTCCTAACAGGTATAGAGGTTTGACTGGTGACGGTAGAGAGTTGAGGCAGGGCGTATCTGATACGCTGGTAGCTGACGATACTGCATCAGATGTGAGATCCTCTTTTATACCCCTCACCTTCAAGTGTTGACTATAAATGTCAATGGCATATGTGATAGGATATAACGGTGCTGTTGTTAGGAATTTTTCTTGGGTGTAACGATGATGTAGTGTACATACAAAAACCCCAAATTTCCCTGACGTCAGTAAGTGAATGTGGATGGGTATAGAGTGTAAAAAATTCTGAGGTGAAAGATTTTCTATTTATGTAAGGGTTAAGCCCCTTTCATGACCCCACAGGAAGGTGACGTGGAGGGAGAGTCTCCAGGGTGCGTGGGGAAGTCATGCGTGTCGATGGGCGTGAACAATTCAGTTGTCCATTGTTACGGACGGCGAAAAGTCTGCAAAGCAGTTTTTTAGTGGTGCCTAAACTATCCTTTCGTTCCTGCCCTTGTTACAATAATGAAGGGGGCGACTAAAATTCAGCCTTGATAATTATGTCGAAGGTGGTTCCGAACTTGTTCATACCGATGTGGTTGTACGAATCATTTGTGCTGTGGTAATAATTAACGGGACGGGTTGCAAAAAAAAAATTTTCAAGGTTCTGGAAGATGAATGCCATCACTATTAAAAGCGATTGCAGTCCCTCTTTACATAAGTGTGGAAAAGCCGTACAGTCAATAACGACTGAACATTGATAGTGACTTCAATTGGGATACTGTAGGGAAGAAGTTTAGTCCGCATTGTTTTGTTAGTCATCAAGATTGATTATCCGTGCCATGGGTGTATCGTATATATTCAGAGACAATGACCATCTTATGTCTGACATCTGCCACCGGTAGCGGAGGTGAAAAGCGCTCAGGGCCCCATTATTGGCATTCATACCAATGAACGAATATTTCAATAGCGCCACATAAGGGTAAAAGGAGTTAGCACAGCAGGCAAGTCAGTCGTTCCAGGTATCATATGTATAATATAACTGAGATGATAGGAAGTGTACACTGGGTGAGATGATTGGCTGATGAAATTTGGGCGGCCATACACAGTGCAGGCAGAGTATCCTATGAGTTGATGGTATCCCAATTTATTTAGAAACATGGAGCAGTTAGAGACTTTCTTGTTTTTAACGAAGAAAATAATTTATGAAAAGGATTAGGGGCACTAGAAAAGCAGGGAGTGGTGTGTTAGACCAAAAAATGATCGCGTTGTTTTATAACGGTTATGATTCTTTATGTGTTGCGTGCCGTCACTACCACTTCAAAATTTTAGAGATGTTGTTAAGGTAGTCATCGATAAGAAGTAATACGAAGGACAGCATTGGGCTTCATGGAGCGTCGATGCATTACGGACAATATCCTACACATATCGTGAATGTCAGGACAGTGATCGATGACGCTTATCCTAAATCAGTGTAGTAGTATTGATACAGCCAAACGTGTTTTTAGACTTTAATAAATAGCAGGAGTTTTGAAATGATAATGGTAATTAGGCACGTTGACTGTACAAATGAGGAAAAGCGTGTATGCGTTCAAATTAATAATTAAATCTTAGTGTGTTTTTAGTAACCGTAACATAACGTCAGAGTTAATCAAATGTCTGGTGTTCTTTGGACTTCTTTAAGATCCCTTTTGCCAAGGCCGTTGTTGGTTTAAATCAAAATTGCGTGTGTCGGGTTCACGTAATAAACGAATGGTGCGTATAATTGGATATGTGGACGATAAACAGTAGTTCTCAACAAATTAGATAATGAGTACGTTCAGGAAACGGTTGGAGCGTTTGAATAGCGTCCGACATGCGGAGTAATCCCTAAAAGCAAATTGTTTCGGTCAACCAGTGACCACGTACGAAACCGGCAGCAGTGTGGCCAAGAGTATCCCATTTAGTCTGTGGCATGAATATTGAACAGTCTCGGCTGAGACACAAAAGTGAAACTCTTCTACTGTGGTGACAAGTCATTTCTCGTAATACTAGTAAATAGTTTGACATTTATCGCTTGGTGGTGGTTATGAGCATACTGCTCTACGCCAAGTGTGTGGCGTTTGCGCGGCTTTTTCCTAGCGCGTGTTGATAATGCAGAAGTTGTTAGCATACGCGTTTATCGGTGTGAGGTAGTGTAGTTTGTAATTGGTTGTAGAGCGTGAGTGTGTTTGGTAAACGTGAGTCTCAGTTGAAGGTGTTGTGCTCATCACCATAGGAATGTTTAGCCAAATAATTTATTTGACATGATTGTATGTGTGGTCCCTTCAACATTATGAATATGTTTGTAGTAGCTGTGGAAAACGAATACACATGATAGACCATTTCTCATACACCAACACTCACAAGACAACCGGAAACTCTTGCCTGATTCATACACGGAGTTGTATTTTGGCATACCAATACGTTCCTGATGCATTGCCTCCTGTGTACGAGTGGTGGAGGTGACTGGAGACGTTTGCTTTGAATTACGTATTCATCGAAGGTCGCGAAGTATAGTGGTTGCCCATGCCATCTAGTCAAAAGTTATATTATATAATCGACATACTCACTTAGAAAGGAAATGTGTCCTGCTTGCGGAAATCGCTGATTCTTATCATGAATCTATATTTTGTGAAAACTTGAAGTCTAGACAGTTGCTGCAGTGCAGCGTAATGCATTTGTCCGAAGGGGGACATTATTCAAAATCATGAGCACTAAGTCCTGAGCATAGGTGGGTTTCATCTATCATACAAGAACGATTGGGTCTCCTAGTTACTGATTATGTATATTTGTGGGTGTGTCCTTGAAGATACTAATTATATACAGGTGCTGCTGCAATTGGTATCGCACCATCGGCAGCAACTCTGTCCCTGGCTGGTAAGCGGTCAGTTCCAGTTGGACTATCAGGAATGGTCGGTCATTATTACGACTCGTCAGTGAAGGAAACAGACCGCTCGCTATGTAATAATTATATCAAGGGTCGATTGATTACTCTTATTTGATTTTATATTCCAGTAGTGTGAGATTGTTGATTATATTAGAGACAGAAGCTGTCTCTTTTACATTGCTTGTAATTTTCATTCACGGTTATACCATATTCTGTTTTGTTCTAAGTATTGTCTCACTGTATATTTGCGTGAAGACAATGAATGAATTGTATTTAGTGGCATTTATATATTTTCTTGAAGTGATTAAAGAAAAAGTTGAGTAGTGGTACAGAGCGGTTACTATACCAGCTATAACAAGCATGAAGGATTCATCTATTTTCTTCCTTCAAATTGCTGAAGCAGAGTATTTATCATTTATTATATTATAACTGTGGCAAAAAGTACATCCCTTACCTATTATGAAATTAAGGGCTGCCTGTGTGAGGGAAAAGGATGCAGGACTCAGGTTGGCACAGTGAGAAGCATTCTGCGGCTTTCCCTGTAATTGTGAATTGACACAAATATATCCATTGTTTACTCATTGTATATTAATATTGTAGTATTATAACATGCAGGTGCCAATGTAGAGTGGAGGGTACAGGGTAGTCTTCGAGGATGGAGTTAGTTTCACCCTGCTGTTGTATGGTAGTGTGGTAGTAGAGTCTGGTATGTTGGTGTTACTTGTATGTGAAGATCTCTTTTATATATTTATTATACCTGTAATGACAGTTTAAATAAAATATAAAAAAAAAAAATACAGAATAATAACTTGAAACAGAGATATATAATACTTCGATTGAAAAATGAAACTGAAATTTAAATTCTTACTATTAAGCAGACATAGCCCTGCGCAAACCATATTTAACATTTAAAAATCAACTATTTAACAATATATTACACATAATATAACAATCTTTGCGTTACAAAAAATACCTTGTCTTGATGGTGGTTATTGCTCCTCGTCGGCGTCTATGTCCATTCCGTGGATAACATCCTGTGTCAATAACATCCTGTGTCAACAACATTTCTGTGTCAAAAATTTTTCTCTTTCCAAAAACATTCTCTGTTCACAACACCCTGTGTCAATAACATACTCTGTGTCAATAACATCCTCTGTGTCAATAACATCCTCTGTGTCAATAACATCCTCTGTGCCCAAAAAATCCTCTTTTCAATAACATCCTGTGTAAAAACTCCTCTGTGTCAATAACATCCTCTGTGTCAATAACATTCTCTGTGTCAATAACTTTTCTTTTGTGTCAATAACATTCTCTGTGTCATTTTATCATCTTGCCCGGGTTCTCAGTGCCAGAGGGGCACAAGTCCGGCTTATAATTTTTTTATAGAATTCTAAAAAAGATATAATTTATGCAATTGCAATTAGAGGGTTTTTTTCCCCTTCACTGTCAGACTGCTGTTTCCCTTGCCCAAAAAAATTTCCATGAAAATAGTCAGGACCTGATTAATAATGGCGGGAAAGGGGACCTGCCTATCATGGGCTGGTGGGACCTTTTTTTTATATTTTTTTTAAAAAACCTTACAATACATTAACTATACATATAGAAGTACATGATAATATAAAAAAATTTAAAACCCCCAATTTTCACATTTAGTCTATCCAAGCTCTTGGCATTACACAAATACTACATCACAATAAAGTACAGAAAAAAACCCCACCAAGTCCTAACATTTTTTATTTTTTACCATCCCCACATAGGCCACCCCTGGCCTGCACATATAACCTTTCAGGGTTTTTTTTTTCAAAAATTTTTATGGATCCAAATTTAAACACATAGAAACACATTATCTAAGAAACAACAAAACGGGAACTAAAGGGTTTCCTTTCATAAAAATATAAATTGTAAACTTCTACAGTGTGTGGACAGAATTTAAAAAACTAAGAACACCTTAAACCCAAAAAGACCCTGAAACTTCAAATATTCTCAATTTAAAAACTCCCCCATATAATAAATCAAAAACCAGAAATCTCATGTACAATATATTTGCCCATATCACCGTATTGAGTAGCCTTTCAAACTATATGGAAATTTTTTTTTTAAAAAAATTCAAAACTCATAAAAAAAAGGCTCCTAAACCTCCCAATGACTTAAAAAAAACAAAACGTGATTCAGACCCTATAAAGAACTGCAAAACAACCCCCTTTCAAAAAACACCTGGGGCAAAGCCAAAAAAAAGCTAAAAAATTTAACTCAACATAAAAAGGGATCCAGTAGTCTTAGGTTTGGCACATAAGCAATATACACATATTCAAAAAACTTAAAAAACTATCCCATATGTTCACATAACACAAAAAAACCTAACTAAAACAAAACATAGATAACCCAAAAAGGGGTTTAAAAACATACAATGAAATACCTAAACCTACATCTTAATCCCCGATAATGTGTTCCAGCAATAAAAATTTATCCAAAATCATATATCTTTCAGGAACAATATACCCTAACCTGGTCCCAACACCTCATGGTGAAAAATCTGCAGATCAATCCCATCCAGTTTCAATAAATTTTCAAAACAAAAAACTACAAAAATCTCTTAATAAAAAAATAAAAAATTTAATCCAGATATTTTAAACCCCAAAAAAGGGATAATAATATCCAAATTTAAATTTCCACCTTCCTAAAAGGAGAACCCAAAAAGGGGAAAAACAAAAGGAAACACACTTAGGAAAACACCTGGCCCCCGTAAGGCAAACCCCTTTTTTAAAAAACCCCCGACCCCCCCCCAAAAAAAAAAGAACAAAAAAAACAATCCCCCTCTGAGTCACCCAAAAAACCCCCCACCTACTCATCATAAAAAAAAAACCCCACCCCCCCCAAGGGGAAAAAAGGGGGGAAATGGAAAAGACGGAAAACCCCGACCAAACACACCCCACCTCTACCTCTTCCCCCAAAAACCCCCCAAAAAATCTTTCATACCTGAACCTCCAACCCCCTCACCGAGATAACCCTTCTCAGTAAAACCCCCCGGGAAACCCTAGCTCTGACTTAACCCAACAAGACCCCAATTTACAATTCCTATAACCCTCAGAAAAAACCTTTTCCCCCCTACATAAAATTCCTGTTTCCTACATTTGTCCCCATAAAAACTTGAAAACCCCAATCCTGCATCATTTCCCCCCTCCTCTCCCTGACACATAAATATAATCCAAAAAAACCCAAAAACATTACCACACGCCTCCCTCCTCAGGGCATCCCACCACATCCAGACTTAAAAAACCGTTTCCCGATAACCCCCCCCCCTACACCCCCGGGTTATCCCTAAAAAACCCTTCCCCCACCCCCTCAAGACCCCACAAAAATATATACAACATGGAAAACCGTATCCCTAACCCACAGTGTTGAAATTTCCCCTCACCCGAGTCCCATCCACAAAATGGATATAAATCCTGGAAGACGTACAGAAAGGGGGATGACAAAGTTGATCCTATGTATCAGAAATCTTCCCTATGATGATAGACTGAGGGCCTAATCTCACTCTCTAAAAAAGGGGTAGAATTAGGGGGTATGATTGAGGGGGTATAAATGGAAAAAAAAGGAATAAATAAAAGGGGTGTAAATAGCGTGCTGAAAATATCCAGCCCAAAACAGGACTCGCAGCAATGGTTTCAAGTTGGAAAAGTTCAGATTCAGGAAGGATATAGGAAAGCACTGGTTTGGTTTTAAAAGAGTTGTGGATGAGTGGAACAAACTCCAGTTCCATCATAGATGCTAAAACGTTGTGGTTTTAAAAAAAGGTTAGATAAAAAACATGAGTGGGTGTGGGTGGGGTGTGAGGGTTTTGGGCCCGAAAATAGCTTTTTACCAGGTCAGTTGCCGTACTAATTCCTTAAGTGGTAGTGACCTGACTAGGGGAAATGAGCTCCAAAAGGGGGTCTGCTAGATAATTATATGAGTAGGTGCAGTTGGGTGTGAG
>WNWK01034300.1:0-20525 GCA_009830355.1 Cherax destructor | reverse complement strand
GAACTGTATTTAGGAGGAGAGTGTAGGTTGTGTTACACTGTACTTAGCAGCAGTTTTAGGTTGTTTAGCACTGTACTTAGCAGCAGTGTGGGTTGTGTAGCACTTACTTAGAGAAGTGTAGGTTGTGAACAATGTATTAGCATCAGAGTGTAGGTTGTGTAGCACTGTACTTAGCAACAGAGTGTAGGTTTTGTAGCACTGTACTTAGCATCAGTGTGTAGGTTGTGTAACACTGTACTTAGCAGCAGAGTGTAGGTTGTGTAGCACTGTACTTAGCAGCAGAGTGTAGGTTGTGTAACAATGTACTTAGCAGCAGAGTGTAGGTTGTGTAGCACTGTACTTAGCAACAGAGTGTAGGTTGTGTAGCACTGTACTTAGCATCAGTGTGTAGGTTGTGTAGCACTGTACTTAGCAGCAGAGTGTAGGTTGTTTAGCACTGTACTTGGCAGCAGTGTGTATGTTGTGTAACACTGTACTTAGCAGCAGTGTGTAGGTTGTGTAGCACTGTACTTAGCAGCAGAGTGTAGGTTTTGTAACACTTTACTTAGCAGCAGAGTGTAGGTTGTGTAGCACTGTACTTAGCAGCAGTGTGTAGGTTGTGTAACACTGTACTTAGCAGCAGTGTGTAGGTTGTGTAGCACTGTACTTAGCAGCAGTGTGTAGGTTGTGTAACACTGTACTTAGCTGCAGTGTGTAGGTTGTGTGTTACGATCATGGCCTTATCTATGGGCCTGTCTGACCCCCTCGTAACAAGATATTCAACTAAGGTTTGTTCTCCTTCTAGTCATAGAAAATCATTTTTGTACAAGGGTATTTTTAGGAGATTGATTTGGACTTAAGTAAAAATTCATGATCTTTAATACAAACAAATACTTAGAGTATGATTCAGTGTAAAACATAAAGTTACACTATACAAATGTAGTAACTGACATAGTCTCAATAGAAACAGATGCGCAATAGTTACAGTCTAGACTAAGTGATATTCTTTGTCGGAAATTGATATTAAGGCTGAGAGCCAAGATCAAGTCATGAGAGAGTATATAAATCTACTTGTTGTTAGGAGTAAGTTCACGTACTCTCTCCCAACAACAAGTAGATTTATATACTCTCTCATGACTTGATCTTGGCTCTCAGCTTTAATACCAATTCCCGACAAAGAATATTACTTAGTCTCAACTGTAACTATTACACATCTGTTTCTATTGAGACTATGTCAGTTACTACATTTATATAGTGTAACTTTATGTTTTACACTGCATCATACTCTAAGTATTTGTTTGTAATAAAGATCATGAATTTTTACTTAAGTCCAAATCAATCTCCTAAAAATTCCCTTGTACAAAAATGATTTTCTATGACTAGAAAGAGAACAAACCTTAGTTGAATATTTTGTTACGAGGGGGCAAGACAGGCCCATAGATAAGGCCCTGATCGTAACCAATGGGGGCCTGTCCGGAAGTGAAACATATACTCAGGCATCAAGAACAACGACGTCTTGAAATAAATACGAGGCTCTTCCTGAAGTGTCGGTCGCGTCTTTATGTTCATGTCCGTCTGCTGGACATGAATACCTCCAAAATGACTTCTTCCAGGCGACGTAGGAGGAAGTTCCAAACGAGATACTCACAAAATGCAGCAGCACAAGACAATGACGAGAAAACCGTCGTTTTCAAAGCATGTCTTAAAGTTCAGACGATCTGCTTCTCCATGGCCCCTCTTAGATGAGTCACAACACAAGTTGCTGGAGCAACGACTCAGACAATACCAGAGACAGGAAGACAATCGTTTGCTCACACATGAAGAAAACAATATGAGAAAGCACATGTCGCTTGCCATAAGTTTCTCTGACAAGTCCGACTCAACCAGTGACTTACCCGGCGTAAACATCCTGTCAAGAGCACTTGTAATGTCTCAAGTGACAGTTTGACATTCTTTACTATTCCTTAGGCAAATTCCTTTGAAGAATTCTATGTAGTGTCACCCGTGACTAACATGTCACCCGTGACTTCTCTCTCCAAGAGAAGCTCTTACAGTTTTTTCTTCCTCATCTCTGCTTAACACTGGTTTCAGGGGACCAGAGGTAATAACATCACATCACACACTATTTCCATAAAAGCTTGAACAAATACAAGTCTTGTTTCTCTCTCGTTTCCCAAATTACTTAGTGAGCTCATTACTCCCGAATTTTTCAGTCTTACCAAAATGACTAAATGGTTCTTGGTCTCAATAGGGGCGAAAACAACAACACCAACCATGCTAACTCCCGTCGTATGGATGCTCTTGGCAGCTCTGACCCCTGAGGAGACAATTAAGCCAAACATCAGAGTTCCAAACGTATAGGGAGGCACTTACCAAGAACAAGACCAAAATCACTTTTTTCACTCTGCCCAATAATGGTGTTGCCAATACCAAAAGCAAAGGGGAAGAAACATAGTTACTTATACCCTATGGTTGCTTGTCTTCTGGGTGAGTAATAAGTGAGAGCCAAACATCAGTAGCCATCCTTGCTGTTCTAGTGATTTCTCTTTTTCCTTGGATCAAAATCTATATCCTCCCAGACAGGCACCCATATGTTACGATCCGAATGTCCAAGGATGGCGTCCAAATGTCCAAGGATGAGAGAAACGAGAGTCTTAGAGACTTAGAGGGTAAGGGTACCATACCAAAGGTGAGAGAACTGAGAGCCTTCTATGGTATGCTCACCGTACCAGGGGTGAGAGAGAACTGAAGTCTCCTAGTTCTCTCTCACCCCTGGTACGGTGAGCATACCCTAGGAGACTTCAGTTTTCTCTCACTCCTGGTACGGTGAGCATACCCTAGAAGGCTCTCAGTTCTCTCACCTTTGGTATGGTACCCTTACTCTCTAAGTCTCTAAGACTTTCGTTTCTCTCATCCTTGGACATTTGGATGCCATCCTTAGACATTTGGATCGTAACATTGTGTAACACTGTACTTAGCAGCAGTGTGTAGGTTGTGTAACACTGTACTTAGCAGCAGTGTGTAGGTTGTGTAGCACTGTACTTAGCAGCAGTGTGTAGGTTGTGTAACACTGTACTTAGCAGCAGTGTGTAGGTTGTGTAACACTGTACTTAGCAGCAGTGTGTAGGTTGTGTAGCACTGTACTTAGCATCAGTGTGTAGGTTTTGTAACACTGTACTTAGCAGCAGTGTGTAGGTTGTGTAACACTGTACTTAGCAGCAGTGTGCAGGTTGTGTAACACTGTACTTAGCAGCAGTGTGTAGGTTGTGTAGCACTGTTCTTAGCAGCAGTGTGTAGGTTTTGTAACACTGTACTTAGCAGCAGAGTGTAGGTTGTGTTAGGTTAGTTTTAGTGTCATTATTTATGATGTAGTTATTCAGTATATTGATGATGTTGTTCTCTTTCTCACCATCAGTATCATTGTTACATATTAATATATATACCTATGTATGTTTGTACATGCAGTTTTAAATAAAATATAAAAAAAATAATAATGATTAAAATAATCATCGACACTGATAATAATAATAATAATAATAATAATAATAATAATAATAATAATAATAATAATAATAATAATAATAATAAAAAAAATAATAAAAATATTAATAATAATAGTAATAACAATACCATAGTATATGTAATGAGAGATCATAATATAACGCTGAACACCTTCATTTTAGCTATTAATGGAGATTTATTTTCGCACTATAATATCAAGTAATAATCACATTATCAGACAATACCTAAGTATTACATGGGGACCTATCTCCAAGGTACAACAGTCTGTGGCAGGTGTGGCACTGTGTCATGTTAGTGGTGATGTACCGTGACAGGTGTAGCACTGTGTCATGCTATTGGTGATGGTCTGTGACAGGTGTGGCACTGTGTCATGTTAGTGGTGATGGACCGTGACATGCCAACTGTGTCATGCTATTGGTGATGGTCTGTGGCAGGTGTGGCACTGTGTCATGTTAGTGGTGATGGACCGAGGCAGGTGTGGCACTGTGTCATGTTAGTGGTGATGGTCTGTGGCAAGTGTGGCACTGTCATGTTAATGTGATGGTCTGTGGCAAGTGTGGCACTGTGTCATGTTAATGGTGATGGACCGTGACAAGTGTGGCACTATTATGCCCCCTGAGAGGGACACAATGTATATTCTGTATGTATATCATATGTTTTCATTAATATCTAGAATGAAAATATGTTGCTTTTTGTTATTATCTGAGTTATTATATTAGCTTATGTATGTAGGTGGGTGTAGCAGTTACACCTCTCGCTGTGCTTGCTGGTTGGAGAGTTGTGATTGGCTGTCTGCACTCACAAACTACTTTGCTAACTACTTAACTACGTCGTTGATCGTATAAGCAGTGGCTAGTTAAGTGATCCCATCTGAGGTTGGAGTCCTTACCTCACCTTCTCTCTCTAGCTACTTCTATGAGAAACATCTCTTTCTCGTCTCTCGTCCCTCTAGTGTTTGTTTGTGATTTAGACACACATTCTCTCACACTTGTAAATACTAGTATTATTCTTATACTCTACATCAGCGTACCAGACGGTACTTGTACAATTTAACACTGAACTACAAGAGAAGGAACTTAGTATATCCTAAATTATTCAAAATACATAAATTTTGTGAATGTCCACCTATACAACTTTTGTATTAAAGATCTCAAATTTTATTTAGTTAGTTTATATTCATTCATTTGTGATCCCAAAACAATACTGAAATTTCTTAATTTTAATGGATAACTGAACCAGAATATTCTCTGACAAACTGTTACAAAACCAGACACAAGTTAGATGCTAGAGGAGTATCAATAAGTTAACCTAGTATTCTCTGGAGATGTCTGTACATTATGGATATTGCATTTTGTAACAGGCACTATGTCATGTTAGTGATGATATACCGTAGAAGGTGTGGCACTGTGTCATGTTAGTGGTGATAATCCGTGACATGTGTGCACTGTGCCATTTAGTGGTGATGTTCTGGCAGTGTGCACTTGTCATGTTAGTCGTGATGGTGAGTGATAGGTGTGGCACTGTGTCATGTTAGTGGTGATGATGGACTGTGTCAGTTAGTGGTGATAGTGGCACTGTGTCATGTTAGTGGTGATGGTGGGGGCATTGTGTCATGTTAGTGGTGATGATGGTGGCAGGTATGGCACTGTGCCATGATGAATACGGCAATGGTGTGCCAGGTGTGGCACTGATGTCATGTTAGTGTGAAGAGGTAAGCAGGTTGGCACGTGCCATAGGAGACAACAGGAATGGTGATGCCACTGGTGTAGAAGAGAAGCAGGATGATAGGTGAAGAGGAGAGAGTTGGAATAAAAGGAAAGAAGGGAGGAATACAGGAGTAGAGGAAAGGAAGGATGAAGATAGAGGAGGAGGATGAGAAGTGAATTGAAGAAGGAAAAAAGGAAGGAAGAATATCAGGAGGAGGAGGAAGAGGGAAGGAAGAAGATCAGGAGGAGGAGGAAGAGGGAAGGAAGAAGATCAGGAGGAGGAGGAAGAGGGAAGGAAGAATATCAGGAGGAGGAGGAAGAGGGAAGGAAGAAGATCAGGAGGAGGAGGAAGAGGGAAGGAAGAAGATCAGGAGGAGGAAGAGGAAGGAAGAATATCGGAGGAAGAAGAAGGAAGAAGATCAGGAGGAGGAGGAAGAGGGAAGGAAGAAGATCAGGAGGAGGAGGAAGAGGGAAGGAAGATCAGGAGGAGGAGGAGAGAAGGAAGAGAAAGATAGGAGGAGAAGGAAGAGGAAGGGTGGAGGGTAGAAGTAGAAAAAAGGAAAGGGAACAAAAAGTGAAGAAGGGAGCATGAAGATTGAAAGTAAAATGGTGAAAGGAAGAATAAGAAGGGAGTTAGAGCATATCACAAAACCTGAACAAAGGAAGAAAACTACAGCTACTTGACATCATACACACCCTGACACCTCCCACTACACTACCCTGACACCTCCACTACACTACCTTGACACCTCCCACTACACTACCCTGACACCTCCCACTACACTACCCTGGCACCTCCACTACACTACCCTGCACATCCCACTACACTACCCTGACACCTCCCACTACACACTTTCACCCTGACACCTCCCACTACACTACCCTGACACCTCCACTACACTACCCTGACACCTCCCACTACACTACCCTGACACCTCCCACTACACTACCCTGACACCTCCCACTACACTACCCTGACACCTCCCACTACACACCTACCCTGACACCTCCCACTACACTACCCTGACACCTCCCACTACACTACCCTGACACCTCCCACTCACACCTACCCTGACACCTCCCACTACATACCTGACACCTCCCACTACACTACCCTGACACCTCCCACTACACTACCCTGACACCTCCCACTACACTACCCTGACACCTCCCACTACACTACCCTGACACCTCCCACTACACTACCCTGACACCTCCACACACCTTACCCTGACACCTCCCACTACACACTACCCTGACACCTCCCACTACACACCTACCCTGACACTCCCACTACACTACCCTGACACCTCCCACTACACTACCCTGACACCTCCCACTACACACCTACCCTGACACCTCCCACTACACACCTACCCTGACACCTCCCACACATACCCTGACACCTCCCACTACCACTACCCTGACACCTCCACTACACTACACACCTCCCACTACACTACCCTGGCACCTCCCACTACACACTACCCTGACACCTCCCACTACACACTACCCTGACACCTCCCAATACACACCTACCCTGACACCTCCCACTACACACCTTACCCTGACACCTCCCACTACACCTACCCTGACACCTCCACTACACACCTACCCTGACACCTCCCACACCCCTTTACCCTGACACCTCCCACTACACCTTTACCCTGACACCTCCCACTACACACCTACCCTGACACCTCTCACTACACTCACCCTGACACCTCCCACTACACCTACCCTGACACCTCCCACTACACACTTCTACCCTGACACCTCCCACTACACCTTTACCCTGACACCTCCCACTACCACCTACCCTGACACCTCCCACTACACTACCCTGACACCTCCCACTACACATACCCTGACACCTCCCACACACCTCCCTGACACCTCCCACTACACACTCTACCCTGACACCTCCCACTACACCTACCCTGACACCTCCACTACACTACCCTGACACCTCCCACTACACACCTTCTCCCTGACACCTCCCACTACACACCTACCCTGACACCTCCCACTACACCTTCTACCCTGACACCTCCCACTACACACCTACCCTGACACCTCCCACTACACTACCCTGCACCTCCACTACACTACCCTGACACCTCCCACTACACTACCTGCACTCTCACTACCCTGACACCTCCCACTACACACCTCTACCCTGACACCTCTCACTACACACTTCTACCCTGACACCTCCCACTCACACCTACCCTGACACCTCCCACTCACACTCCCTGACACTCTCTCCACTACCTACCCTGACACCTCCACTCACCTACCTGACACCTCCCACTCACACTTCTACCCTGACACCTCCCACTACACACCTTCACCCTGACACCTCCCACTACACCTCTACCCTGACACCTCTCACTACACAGCCTGCTACCCTCGACACCTCTCACTACACATCCTTCTACCCCTGACACCTCCCACTACACACCTGTCTACCCTGACACCTCCAACACACTTCTACCCTGACACCTCCCACTACACACCTTACCCTGACACCTCCACTACACCCTCACCCTGACACCTCCACTACACAGCTTACTACCCTGACACCTCCACTACACACCTCACCCTGACCCTCCTACCTACCCATCACCTGACACCTCTACCTACCTGACACCTCACTACACGCTGCCTCCCTGACACCTCTGCACTCACTCCTCTGACACCTGACACCTCCACTCACTACCACTATCCTACCCTGACACTCCCACTACTGACACACCTACCCTGACACCTCCCACTACACCCTGCCCCTGACACTCCCACTACACAGCTGCTGCCACCTGACACCTCCACTACACACTACCTGACACCTCCTACACCACAACTACTCCCTGACACCTCCCACTACACACCTACATACCCTGACACCTGCCCATCACTAGCAGCTGCTACCCTGACACCTCCACTACACACTCTACCCTGGACACCTCCATACAGCACCTCTACCCTGGACACCTCCCACTACATACCTCTACCCTGACACCTCCACTACACACCTACCTGACACCTCCACTACACACCTCACCCTGACACCTCCACACACACTCTACCCTGACACCTCCCACTACACACCTCACCCTGAACCTCCCACTACACACTCTACTCCTGACACCTCCACTACACACCACCTGACACCTACTACACACCTTCTACCTGACACCTCCACTACACAGCCTTCTACCCTGACACTCCACTACACAGCTCTAGCCCTGACACCTCCACTACAACCTTCTACCCTGACACCTCCACTACACACCTTACCCTGACACCTCTCACTACACAGCTTCTACCTGACACTCCCACTACACACTTCACCCTGACACTCCACTACACAGCCTTCTACCTGACACCTCCACTCACAGCTTCACCCTGACCCTCTCACTACACCCTTCGCCTACCCTCCAGTACACACTTGCTACCCTGACACCTCTACACAGCCTTACCCTGACACTCCACTACAGCTGCTACCCGGGACACCTCACTCAACTACCTGCCTCTCATCCCGTGGACACCTCCACTGACACACTCCCCTGACACCTCCACACCAGCTGCACCGTGGACACTCCAACACTACGTGCTCACCGTGGACACCTCAAGGCACACACGCTTCTCCCTGACACCGTGGACACCCCACCTACAGTCCTGGCCACTGACACCCAGACACTCCCATACCAGCTTACCGTGGACACCCACACAGCAGTGCCTTGCCACCTGACACCCACTACACTAGCATCCTGACACCGTGAACACCCTCCACACCTACCAGTACACTTCACCGTGACACCTCCACTATCAGGCTGGTCTACCTGACACCAGGCCACTAGCACACCTGCCCACCTGACACCTGCCACTAGCACTCCTGGCACCGTGACACCCAGCTAACAGCCTACCCGTGAACCTCTCCTGACCACCTGACACCCAGGCAACTGTAGCCTGGCCACCGTGGACACTCCAGTAGCTAGCAGTGCCTGGCACCTGGACACCCAGCACTACATGCCTGCACCGTGGACACCCAAGCAGCTGCAGTGCCTGGCCACCGCTGACAGCCACTGATCTGCCATCAGCTGCCACCGTGACACCCAGGCAGCTAACAGTGCCTGGCTACCGTTGACTCCATGCCCTAGCAGTGCCTGGCTCACGTGGACACCCAGGCACTGCAGTCTCTGCACTGTGACACCAGCAGTTGCAGTGCCTGGCCACCGTGGACATCCAGCACTAGCAGTGCCTGGCCACCGTGGACACCCAGGCAGCTAGCAGTGCCTGGCCACCGTGGACACCCAGGCAGCTAACAGTGCCTGGCACCGTGGACAGCTGCCTGGCCACCGTGGACACCCAGGCAACTAGCAGTGACTGGCCACCGTGGACACCAGGAGCTAGAAGCGTGCCAGGCACCGTGGACACCCAGGCAGCTAGCAGTGCCTGGCTACGTGGATCACCAGGCAGCTAGCAGTGCCTGGCCACCGTGGATATCCAAGCAACTAGCAGTGCCTGACCACCGTGGACACCCAGGTAGCTAGAAGTGCTTGGCCACCGTGGACACCCCGGCAGCTAACAGTGCCTGGTCACGTGGACACCAGGCAGCTAGCGTGCCTGGCCACCGTGGACACCCAGGCAGCTAGCAGTGCCTGGCACCGTGAACACAGCAGACCAGGTGCCTGACACCGTGGACACCCAGGCAGCTAGCAGTGCCTGGCCACCGTGGACACCAGGCAGCTAGCAGTGCCTGGCCACCGTGGATACCCAAGCAACTAGCAGTGCCTGGCCACCGTGGATACCCAGGCAGCTAGCAGTGCCTGGCCACCGTGGACACCCAGGCAACTAGCAGTGCCAGGCAACCGTGGACACCCAGGCAGCTAGCAGTGCCTGGCTACCGTGGATACCCAAGAAACTAGCAGTGCCTGGCCACCGTGGACACCCAGGCAACTAGCAGTACCTGGACACCGTGGACACCCAGGCAGGTTGCAGTGCCTGGCCACCGTGGACACCCAGGCAACTAGCAGTGACTGGCCACCGTGGACACGCAGGCAGCCAGCAGTGCTTGGCCACCGTGGACACCCATGCAGCTAACAGTGCCTGGCACCGTGGACAGCTGCCTGGCCACCGTGGACACCCAGGCAACTAGCAGTGCCTGGCCACCTTGGACATCCATGCAGCTGACAGTTCCTGGCACCGTGGACTCCCAGGCAGCTAGCAGTGCCTGGCCCCCGTGGATACCCTGGAAGCTAGCAGTGCCTTGCCACCGTGGACACCCAGGCAGCTAACAGTGCCTGGCCACCGTGGACACCCAGGTAGCTAGCAGTGCCTGGCCACCTTGGACATCCATGCAGCTGACAGTGCCTGGCACCGTGGACTCCCAGGCAGCTAGCAGTGCCTGGCCACCGTGGATACCCAGGAAGCTAGCAGTGCCTTGCCACCGTGGACACCCAGGCAGCTAACAGTGCCTGGCCACCGTGGACACCCAGGCAGCTAGCAGTGCCTGGTCAAAGTGGACACCCAGGCAGCTAGCAGTGCCTGGCCACCGTGGACACCCAGGCAGCTAGCAGTGCCTGGCCATCCTGGACTTCCAGGCAGCTTGCAGTGCCTGGCTATCGTGGACACCCAGGCAGCTAGCAGTGCCTGGCCACCGTGGACACCCAGGCAGCTAACAGTGCCTGGCCTCCGTGGACACCCTGGCAGCTAGCAGGGCCTAGCCATCATGGACACCCAGGCAGCTAGCAGTGCCTGGCCACCGTGAAACCCAGGCAGCTATCAGTGCCTAGCCACCGTGGACACCCAGGGAGCAAGCAGTGCCTGGCCATCATAGACTCCCAGGCAGCTAGCAGTGCCTGGCCACCGTGAACACCCAGGCAGCTAGCAGTCCCTGGACACCGTAAACACCCAGGCAGCTAGCAGTACCTGGCCACCGTGGACACCCAGGCAACTAGCAATGCCTGGCCACCGTGGACACCCAGGCAGCTTGGAGTGCCTGGCCACCGTGGACACCCAGGCAGCTAGCAGTGCCTGGCCGCCGTGAACACCCAGGCAGCTAACAGTGCCTGGCCACCATGGACACCCAAGCAGCTAGCAGTGCCTGGCTATCATGGTCTCCCAGGCAGCTAGCAGTGCCTGGCCACCGTGAACACCTAGGCAGCTAGCAGTGCCTGGCAACCGTGAACACCCAGGCAGCTAGAAGTGCCTGGCAACCGCGGACACCCAGGCAACTAGCAGTGCCTGGCCACCGTGGACTCCCAGGCAGCTAGCAGTGCCTGGCCACCGTGGATACCCAGGCAGCTAGCAGTGCCTGGCCACCGTGGTCACCCAGGCAGTTAACAGTGCCTGGCCACCGTGGACACTTAGGGAGCTAGCAGTACCTCGCCACCGTGGACTCCCAGGCAGCTAGCAGTGCCTGGCCACCGTGGACACCCAGGCAGCTAACAGGGCCTGTCCACCGTGGACACACAGGCAGCTAGCAGTGTCTGTCCACCGTGGACACCCAGGCAGCTAACAGTGCCTGGCCTCCGTGAACACCCTGGCAGCTAGATTAAAATAATCATCGACACTGATAATAATAATAATAATAATAATAATAATAATAATAATAATAATAATAATAATAATAATAATAATAATAATAATAAAAATAATAATAAAAATATTAATAATAATAGTAATAACAATACCATAGTATATGTAATGATATATCATAATATAACGCTGAACACCTTCATTTTAGCTATTAATGGAGATTTATTTTCGCACTATAATATCAAGTAATAATCACATTATCAGACAATACATAAGTATTACATGGGGACCTATCTCCAAGGTACAACAGTCTGTGGCAGGTGTGGCACTGTGTCATGTTAGTGGTGATGTACCGTGACAGGTGTAGCACTGTGTCATGCTATTGGTGATGGTCTGTGACAGGTGTGGCACTGTGTCATGTTAGTGGTGATGGACCGTGACATGTGTGGCACTGTGTCATGCTATTGGTGATGGTCTGTGGCAGGTGTGGCACTGTGTCATGTTAGTGGTGATGGACCGAGGCAGGTGTGGCACTGTGTCATGTTAGTGGTGATGGTCTGTGGCAAGTGTGGCACTGTCATGTTAATGTGATGGTCTGTGGCAAGTGTGGCACTGTGTCATGTTAATGGTGATGGACCGTGACAAGTGTGGCACTATTATGCCCCCTGAGAGGGACACAATGTATATTCTGTATGTATATCATATGTTTTCATTAATATCTAGAATGAAAATATGTTGCTTTTTGTTATTATCTGAGTTATTATATTAGCTTATGTATGTAGGTGGGTGTAGCAGTTACACCTCTCGCTGTGCTTGCTGGTTGGAGAGTTGTGATTGGCTGTCTGCACTCACAAACTACTTTGCTAACTACTTAACTACGTCGTTGATCGTAAAAGCAGTGGCTAGTTAAGTGATCCCATCTGAGGTTGGAGTCCTTACCTCACCTTCTCTCTAGCTACTTCTATGAGAAACATCTCTTTCTCGTCTCTCGTCCCTCTAGTGTTTGTTTGTGATTTAGACACACATTCTCTCACACTTGTAAATACTAGTATTATTCTTATACTCTACATCAGCGTACCAGACGGTACTTGTACAATTTAACACTGAACTACAAGAGAAGGAACTTAGTATATCCTAAATTATTCAAAATACATAAATTTTGTGAATGTCCACCTATACAACTTTTGTATTAAAGATCTCAAATTTTATTTAGTTAGTTTATATTCATTCATTTGTGATCCCAAAACAATACTGAAATTTCTTAATTTTAATGGATAACTGAACCAGAATATTCTCTGACAAACTGTTACAAAACCAGACACAAGTTAGATGCTAGAGGAGTATCAATAAGTTAACCTAGTATTCTCTGGAGATGTCTGTACATTATGGATATTGCATTTTGTAACAGGCACTATGTCATGTTAGTGATGATATACCGTAGAAGGTGTGGCACTGTGTCATGTTAGTGGTGATAATCCGTGGCATGTGTGGCACTGTGCCATTTTAGTGGTGATGGTTCCTGGCAGGTGTGCGACTGTCATGTTAGTCGTGATGGTGAGTGATAGGTGTGGCACTGTGTCATGTTAGTGGTGATTGACTGTGGCACTGTGTCATGTTAGTGGTGATAGTGGGTGGCACTGTGTCATGTTAGTGGTGATGGTGGGCGGCATTGTGTCATGTTAGTGGTGATGATAGGTGGCAGGTATGGCACTGTGCCATGTTAGTGGCGATGGTGGGTGGCAGGTGTGGCACTGTGTCATGTTAGTGTTGATATTGGGTGGCAGGTGTGGCACTGTGCCACTGATGAACACTACACAGGCAATGGTCGCTGCCACTGGTGTAGAGGAGAGGAAGCAACGTATAGGTGAAGAGGAAGAGTTGGAATAAAAGGAGAAGAAGGGAGGTGAGACAGGAGTAAAGAAAAGGAGGATGAAGATGAAGAGGATGATGAGAATGTGAATTGGAAGAAGGAAAAAAGGAAGGAAGAATATCAGGAGGAGGAGGAAGAGGGAAGGAAGAAGATCAGGAGGAGGAGGAAGAGGGAAGGAAGAAGATCAGGAGGAGGAGGAAGAGGGAAGGAAGAATATCAGGAGGAGGAGGAAGAGGGAAGGAAGAAGATCAGGAGGAGGAGGAAGAGGGAAGGAAGAAGATCAGGAGGAGGAGGAAGAGGGAAGGAAGAATATCAGGAGGAGGAAGAAGAGGGAAGGAAGAAGATCAGGAGGAGGAGGAAGAGGGAAGGAAGAAGATCAGGAGGAGGAGGAAGAGGGAAGGAAGAAGATCAGGAGGAGGAGGAAGAGGGAAGGAAGAAGATCAGGAGGAGGAGGAGGAAGAGGGAAGGAAGAAGATCAGGAGGAGGAGGAAGAGGGAAGGAAGAAGATCAGGAGGAGGAGGAAGAGGGAAGGAAGAAGATCAGGAGGAGGAGGAAGAGGGAAGGGTGGTAGGTGCTGCAGGAAGTAGTAAAAAAAGAAAGGAGGAAGACAAAAAAGTGAAGAAGAGGAGAATGAGAAATTGAAAGTGAAATGGTGAAAGGAAGATATAAGAAGGAGTTGAAGGTATATCAAATAACAAGAAGAAAAGGAAGAAAAGAAGAGCTGAGTTAGAGCATCATACACCAACCCTGACACCTCCCACTACACTACCCTGACACCTCCCACTACACTACCCTGACACCTCCCACTACACTACCCTGACACCTCCACTACACTACCCTGACACCTCCCACTACACTACCCTGACACCTCCCACTACACTACCCTGACACCTCCCACTACACTACCCTGACACCTCCCACTACACTACCCTGACACCTCCCACTACACTACCCTGACACCTCCCACTACACTACCCTGACACCTCCACTCACACTGACACCTACCCCTGACACCTCCCACTACACTACCCTGACACCTCCCACTACACTACCCTGACACCTCCCACTACACACCTGCACCCACTGACACCTCCCACTACACTACCCTGACACCTCCCACTACACTACCCTGACACCTCCCACTACACTACCCTGACACCTCCCACTACACTACCCTGACACCTCCACTACACTACCCTGACACCTCCCACTACACTACCCTGACACCTCCCACTACACTACCCTGACACCTCCCACTACACTACCCTGACACCTCCCACTACACTACCCTGACACCTCCCACTACACTACCCTGACACCTCCCACTACACTACCCTGACACCTCCCACTACACTACCCTGACACCTCCACTACACTACCCTGACACCTCCCACTACACTACCCTGACACCTCCCACTACACTACCCTGACACCTCCACTACACTACCCTGACACCTCCCACTACACTACCCTGACACCTCCCACTACACTACCCTGACACCTCCCACTACACCCTACCCTGACACCTCCCACTCACACTCTACCCTGACACCTCTCACTACACACTCCTGACACCTCCACTACACCTCCCTGACACCTCCCACTACACACCTACCCTGACACCTCCCACTACACTTACCCTGACACCTCCACTACACCCTACCCTGACACCTCCCACTACACACCTACCCTGACACCTCCCACTACACTTCTACCCTGACACCTCCCACTACACCCCCTCCACCCACTACCCTCCCTGACACCTCCCTACACTACCCTGACACCTCCCACTACACATACCCTGACACCTCCCACTACACACTCTACCCTGACACCTCCCACTCACACCTACCCTGACACTCCCCACTACGACACCTTCTCCCTGACACCTCCCACTCACACCTACCCTGACACCTCCACTACACAGCCTACCCTGACACCTCCCACTACACAGCCCTCTACCTACTGACACCTCCACTACACACCTGCACCCTACACTACCCTCACTCCACTACACTACCCTGACACCTCCCACTCACACCCTACCCTGACACCTCCCACTACACTACCCTGACACCTACTACCTCCTCACTACACACCACTACCCTGACACCTCCCACTACCCCTTTACCCTGACACCTCCCACTACACACTTCACCCTGACACCTCCCACTACACCTACCCTGACACCTCCCACTACACACCTCCTCCCTGACACCTCCCCCCTCCACTCTACCCTGACACCTCCCACTACACACCTCCCTGACACCTCCCACTACACACCTACCCTGACACTCCCACTCACACCTACCCTGACACCTCCCACTACACACCTACCCTGACACCTCCACTACACACCTCTACCCACACCTCCACTACACACCCTCTACCCTGACACCTCCCACTACACACCTTCTACCCTGACACCTCTACACACACTTCTACCCTGACACCTCCACTACACACCTTCTACCCTGACACCTCCACTACACACCCTACCCTCCCCCACTACACACCTTCTACCTGACACCTCCCACTAGACACCTTCTACCCTGACAACTCCCACTACACACCTTCTACCCTGACACCTCCCACTACACACTCTACCCTGACACCTCCCACTACACACCTTCTACCCTGACACCTCCCACTACACACTTTCCCTGACACCTCCACTACACACTTCTACCCTGACACCTCCACTACACACTTCTACCCTGACACCTCCACTACCACCTTCTACCCTGACACCTCTCACTACACACCTCACCCTGACACCTCACTACACACCTCTACCCTGACACCTCCACTACACACTCTACCCTGACACCTCCACTACACACCTTCTACCCTGACACCTCCACTACACACTTCTACCCTGACACCTCCACTACACACTCTACCCTGACACCTCCCACTACACACCTACCCTGACACCTCCACTACACACTTCTACACTGACACCTCCCACTACACACCTCTACCCTGACACCTCCCACTACACACCTACCCTGACACCTCCCACTACACACCTTCTACCCTGACACCTCCCACTACACACCTTCTACCCTGACACCTCCACTACACACCTTCTACCCTGACACCTCCCACTACACACCTTCTACCCTGACACCTCTCACTACACAGCTTCTACCCTGACACCTCCCACTACACACCTTCTACCTGACACCTCCACTACACACTTCTACCTGACACCTCCACTACACACCTTCTACCCTGACACCTCCCACTACACACCTTCTACCCTGACACCTCCACTACACACCTACCCTGACACCTCCACTACACACCTTCTACCCTGACACCTCCACTACACACTTCTACCCTGACACCTCCACTACACACTCTCCCTGACACCTCCCACTACACACCTTCACCCTGACACCTCCCCACTACACACCTCTACCCTGACACCTCCCACTACACACCTTCTACCCTGACACCTCTCACTACACAGCTTCTACCCTGACACCTCTCACTACACACCTTCTACCCTGACACCTCCCACTACACACCTTCTACCCTGACACCTCCCACTACACAGCTTCTACCCTGACACCTCCACTACACACCTTACCCTGACACCCCACTACACACCTTCTACCCTGACACCTCCACTACACACCTTCTACCCTGACACCTCCCACTACACACTTCTACCCTGACACCTCCACTACACACTTCTACCCTGACACCTCCACTACACACCTTCTACCCTGACACCTCCCACTACACACCTTCTACCCTGACACCTCCCACTACACACCTTCTACCCTGACACCTCTCACTACACAGCTTCTACCCTGACACCTCTCACTACACACCTTCTACCCTGACACCTCCCACTACACACCTTCTACCCTGACACCTCCCACTACACACCTTCTACCCTGACACCTCCCACTACACACCTTCTACCCTGACACCTCTCACTACACAGCTTCTACCCTGACACCTCCACTACACACCTTCTACCCTGACACCTCCACTACACACCTTCTACCCTGACACCTCCCACTACACACTTCTACCCTGACACCTCCCACTACACACCTTCTACCCTGACACTCCCACTACACACCTTCTACTCTGACACCTCCCACTACACAGCTTCTACCCTGACACCTCCCACTACACACCTTCTACCCTGACACCTCCACTACACACTTCTACCCTGACACCTCCCACTACACACCTTCTACCCTGACACCTCCCACTACACACCTTCTACCCTGACACCTCCCAATACACACTTCTACCTGACACCTCCCACTACACACCTTCTACCCTGACACCTCCCACTACACACTTCTACCCTGACACCTCCACTACACAGCTTCTACCCTGACACCTCACTAACACCTACACCCCACTCCTTCTACCTGACACCTCCACTACACACTTCTACCCTGACACCTCCCACTACACACCTTCTACCCTGACACCTCCCACTACACACTTCTACCCTGACACCTCCCACTACATAGTTTCTACCCTGACACCTCCCACTACACACCTTCTACCCTGACACCTCCCACTACACACCTTCTACCCTGACACCTCCCACTACACACCTTCTACCCTGACACCTCCCACTACACACCTTCTACCCTGACACCTCCACTACAATTTACCCTGACACCTCCCACTACACACCTTCTACCCTGACACCTCCACTACACACCTTCTACCCTGACACCTCCCACTACACACCTTCTACCCTGACACCTCCCACTACACACTTCTACCCTGACACCTCCACTACACACCTTCTACCCTGACACCTCCACTACACACCTTCTACCCTGACACCTCCCACTACACACCTTCTACCTGACACCTCTCACTACACAGCTTCTACCCTGACACCTCCCACTACACACCTTCTGCCCTGACACCTCCCACTACACACCTTCTACCCTGACACCTCCCACTACACACCTTCTACACTGACACCTCCCGCTACACACCTTCTACCCTGACACCTCCCACTACACACCTTCTACCCTGACACCTCTCACTACACAGCTTCTACCCTGACACCTCCCACTACACACCTTCTACCCTGACACCTCCCACTACACACCTTCTACCCTGACACCTCCCACTACACACCTTCTACCCTGACACCTCTCACTACACAGCTTCTACCATGACACCTCCCACTACACACCTTCTACCCTGACACCTCCCACTACACACCTTCTACCCTGACACCTCCCACTACACACCTTCTACCCTGACACCTCCCACTACACAGCTTCTACCCTGACACCTCCCACTACACAGTTTCTACCCTGACACCTCTCACTACACAGCTTCTACCCTGACACCTCCCACTACACACCTTCTACCCTGACACCTTCCTCTACACAGCTTCTACCCTGACACCTCCCACTACACACCTTCTACCCTGACACCTCTCACTACACAGCTTCTACCCTGACACCTCCCACTACACACCTTCTACCCTGACACCTCTCACTACACACCTTCTACCCTGACTCCTCCCACTACACACCTTCTACCCTGACACCTCCCACTACACAGCTTCTACCCTGACACCTCCCACTACACACCTTCTACCCTGACACCTCCCACTACACACCTTCTACCCTGACACCTCCCACTACACACCTTCTAACCTGACACCTCTCACTACACACCTTCTACCCTGACACCTCCCACTACACAGCTTCTACCCTGACACCTCCCACTACACACCTTCTACCCTGACACCTCCCACTACACACCTTCTACCCTGACACCTCCCACTACACACCTTCTACCCTGACACCTCTCACTACACACCTTCTACCCTGACACCTCTCACTACACACCTTCTACCCTGACACCTCCCACTACACACCTTTTACCCTGACACCTCTCACTACACACCTTCTACCCTGACACCTCCCACTACACACCTTTTACCCTGACACCTCTCACTACACAGCTTCTAACCTGACACCTCCCACTACACAGCTTCAACCCTGACACCTCCCACTACACAGCTTCTACCCTGACACCTCCCACTACACACCTTCTACCCTACTCTCTCTCTCTCTCTCTCTCTCTCTCTCTCTCTCTCTCTCTCTTTCTCTGTCTCTCTCTCCGTCTCTCTCTGCTCCTCCTTCCGTCTCCTCTTCCACCATTCCTTTTCGTCTCTCAGTTACTTGCTCCACTGGCAGTGCCTGGCCACCGTGGACACCCAAGCAGCTAGCAGTGCCTGGCCACCGTGGACACCCAGGACACTAGCAATGCCTGGCCACCGTGGACACCAAGGCAACAAGCAGTGCCTGGCAACCGTGGACACCCAGGCAGCTAGCAGTGCCTGGCCACCATGGACACCCAGGCTGCTAGCAGTGCCTGGCCACCGTGGACACCCAGGCAACAAGCAGTGAAAGGTTAACGTGGACACCCAGGCAACTAGCAATGCCTGGCCACAGTGGACACCCATGCAGCTAGCAGTACCTGGCCACCGTGGACACCCAGGCAGCTAGCAGTGCTTAGCAACCGTGGACACCCAGGTAACTAGCAGTACCTGGCCACCGTGGACACCCAGGCAACTAGTAGTGCCTGGCTACCGTGGACACCAAAGCAGCTAGCCGTGCCTGGCCACCGTGGACACCCAAGCAGCTAGCACTCCCTGGACACCGTGAACACACAGGCAGTTACCAGTGCCTGGCAACCGTGGACACCCAGGGAACTAGCAGTGCCTGGCCACCGTGGACACCAAGGCAGCAAGCAGTGCCTGGCCACCGTGGACACCCAGGCAACTAGCAATGCCTGGCCACCGTGGATACCCAGGCAGCTAGCAGTGCCAGGCAACCGTGGACACCCAGGCAGCTAGCAGTGCCTGGCTACCGTGGATACCCAAGAAA